>JARHVA010001393.1:890000-1177500 GCA_037957365.1 Torreya grandis | reverse complement strand
CTTATATCAAAACTATAGACAAGTCAATTATTTATTTCAATCATAACAATATAATCATTTGTGTCATTACTAGTGTATATAGGCTATTTATGTATTTAGTTATTTTAATAGATTGGCATATATTAATATTCTTGAATATCAATTTTAATGTTCTAAAACATTATAAATACATTTTATTAGTCTATATATAATAGTAAATAAATATCATTTACATGGGTTTATGTTCCCGTAATCATAAAAAAATATAAGTAAAGTAACCTTATATAATCATACTACAACCTTAAGCACTAAGTCTACATAAAATATACAAAACACAATCACATACATGATTTATTCCATGTCTATGTACTAACATTTATAACATGTAAACTCTAATGTTTAACTACAATTAACTTTTAAAATGTACTGATGTTTAACAATACAAACACATAATGCATATAACATATAAAATCTAATGTGGTGTGTGCATGGATTTAGCATTTTTTCTATCATCTTTCATCATCTCCATCTACGTCACCTTCTCTGATGATGCTCTCCCTCCATCATGCTTTGAGTGATGAACTCTCCTACATATAACTCATGATAAGAAGATAGTTACTCAAATATATATATATATATATATATATATATATATATATATATATATATATATATATATATATATATCATAAAATAATGTTGTAATATCAAATGTAACATAATCAGTATGTAGAGAATTCGTGATTATCCAACTCATAATAATGAAATTATGTAATCCAAGTAACATACATGTGTCCCATAACAACATATGACTTAAAATTTAGTAAAAAATTAATTTAATAACTATAATAATCCACATATAATTAGGTAAATCAGCTTAGTGAGAAATTGGGATGTAACATCCTTCCCCCCTAAAGTTAGTCATCATCCCAATAACACTTATTCAAATAATATTTATGCATAAAAAATAGATTTTAACAAAAAAATAACATAGTATCTAATATCAAATCAAGCAAACAAATATAGAAATAGTTTGTAGAACTCATCATAGTCCTTCCAAGTAGCACTATCCTCAGATTATTGGTCCCACAAAACCTTGAAATTTCACACTTATTTATTATCCAAATGAATTTTATGAGTGTCAATTACTCTGATTGGTTCTACTATGACTACTTCAAGTTCTAAAACATGTAAAGCATTCCAAATGAACATATGTGAAGGATCAACTATATAATTTTTAACATAAGATACATGGAAGATATTATGCAATAGAGCTAGGGATGGTCACAATGCAATTGTATACACTATAGGATTGACCACTTTTAATACTTTGAAGAGTCCCACATTTCCAAAATTTATCAATCTCTTTTGTAGATTAACTTACAAGAACACTTGGACAATTACACTTTCGTAGACATTGCAAAACATTGAAAAACCATCTCAACTTTCATTGCATTTTCCATACAAGTTGCACTTCTATAGACATTTAAAAATCATCTCTAAATGTTGAATATTTTATTATTAATCTTTAGAACAAATAATAATGTCATCTAAAAATACCAAAACAAAAATATCTAGACAATATATAAACACATTGTTCATGAGATTCATGAATGTTACGGGTGCATTCATCAACCCAAATGATAACATTGTAAACTCATAATGCCCATAGTGAGTTTTAAATGTTGTCTTTGGAATATCCTCATCTTTTATTATTAACTAATGATATCCAATTCTAATATCAATCTTATAAAATAATGTTACTCCTTGCATATGATAAAAAATATCATCTATTTAAGGTAGTGGATACTTGTTCTTGATGGTCACTTTATTGAACATTCTATAATTAATGTAGAGTCAAAGAGTGCCATATTTATTTTTAACAAAGACAAATAGTGTAACCCATGGTGACACACTTGGTCTAATTAATTCTTTGGATAATAATTCCTAAAGTTGTGCCTTCAATTTAACCAATTTAATGGTTATCATTATATATAGTGATTTAGACTAAGGTTTTGATCTTGGTTTGATATCTATAGAGAACCCAAACTCTTGTTTATGAAGTAATCTTGAAAATTCCTTTAGAAAGACATCATGTAAATTCATAAGGAAAGGATAATATTCAATTGATGGTTTCGTATTTTCCTCCATTTCATTTATATTGATGGTAAATGTTTTACATCCTTTTCCTTGGGCTTTCTTGAGATTGCATAAATCTACCTAAGCCTTAACTCCTTTTTCTCACCCTAAATTAGTATCTAATTTCTAGAATCATCTAGACACTCAACCCTTTTAGATAATAGTCAACCTTATCCTTATGCTTCACAATCCAGTTTACTCCTAGGATCACATCATATGACCTTATTGGTGTTACATAAAGATCCATAAGTATTGTGAATTATAGAAACCTAGTTTTTGCTTCAAATAAACACTTGTCAACTTGGACTTTAAAATAATTCCCATATTATATAAACTATGCATTTGACATTACACCAGCATTTATAGACATCTTATTTATAATTATAAGAGATACAAAATATTTTGTATCCCTTGTATATATCAAAATGGAAACTAGATGTTTAAACAAAATATCTGATAGTTTTATGGGTAAAGCTTAAAATTCATCTTGTCAATTATCAACTGCCACATAAATACATTGATAAAAATTCCCTTGCTAAGGGGTGGAAACTTTTTTCCTCAACTTATCATAGGTACATTCACATGTAAAATGGTCACCTCTATAGATGAATCAACCTCCTAGTGGTCCCTTCTTATTAGACTATTAGTTTCCCTTGAAACTACCTTTGGAACCATTACCCAATATCTTAATACCTGAACCACTATTTAATTTAGTATTCTATATCTTGAATTAATTATTAGAGTCTCTACTCCTCTACTTCAAATTCTTTTTTTTTGAAAGTTGGCTTATAACTTCCAAACTTTTTCTTAAACTTGTCCTTGACTTGAGCAAGAGATTTCAATTTTTACTCCTATTTGACTACTTTCTCAAAGACTTGGTCCATGGTAGATGGTCTATGAACATCCATTTCTCCACCAATATTGGGTTCTAATCCCATGATGAACTTAATAATATTGAACCTTTCATCTACCTAATATTGAAGTATATATTTCAAAATTTTGGTGAACTATTTGTAGTACTCATTCATCGATAAGTCTCCTTGCTTTAGATTTTGAAAATCAATAATATTTTGGTCAAAATATAACTGTGAAAGCCTCATGATCTAAATAGTTTCAAAAACTACTCTTAAGTAGTGGTGGTTGAGTTTAGATTCATGTCCAACTTCTTTTTATCCCACCACATAGCTACTTCTCTAGCTAATTTATAAGCTCCTCAAATGGCTTTGGTGACCTAAAAGTATTTTCAAATCTATAAATACTTCTCTATTTTAGTCAACCATGCTTCATCTCCATCTCCCATAATGGTTCCATAAAACTTAGGTGGATTCACCTTTTTCATATCCCTTTCCTATTCTACAGCTACATGCACTTTGATGTTATTAGGCATTTCCTCGTGTCTATGCTCTTAAGGTATTTCTTGCTCATCAATATGTTCTTTAGGATAATCTTGATGGGATTATTCCTCATGTCCATTAGTTTCTTGTTTCAATGCTATGATTTCCACACTATTCTTATTCATGGATGTAAGAATCTGATCTAACTTTGCTACTTGTTTAGTGGAAAATTTGTTAGGATCAAATAAAGGATTATTATCATTGAAATTTGAATGACCCTCACTCAATTCTCTTACACCATTATTTTTTATTGTAAAATAATAATATAAAAAATGTTAGAAGACTCATTAATTCCTAGAGTTTAATCCATAGCTCCTATACCATAGTGTAACATCCCCACAAGGATTTACTAGAATAATTTAATAAAAAAAATTGAAAAAAATTACTTAACACATATTATTTCATTAATTTAATACCATGAGAATACAATTAGATATATTTTCATACTACTAAGCATATTAAACATATGTAAATATGTAATAATAATACTTACTTATCACTAGCATCTTATGTATTATAACATAATTGTATAAGGAAAGTAATTACATTAAAATATATCCATAACTAATATAATAATACATCCACTAAAATCAATGTATAGTAATTGATCAATTACATTTTTATCAGGCATTATGCCTCAACATATATATATATATATATATATATATATATATATATATATATATATATATATATATATATATATATATATATATATATATATATACATACATATAATGAATAAAATGCTCCACAAAGCACAACTCACTCTAACTCTCACATCTCTGATAATCTCAAGTGTAGTCTCCAAATAAGTATTGCAGTGGGGAGGGAGACCATTATTTAAGCACTTTTTCACATCAAAAATGAACCATTGATCCCTTGCACAATCTGAAATAGGGAATGGCCCTCCTTTCATGGATGGGTAGATAGTGACAATTCAGGAATCTAGAGAGACATGTTAATTACCCATGTGCTATAATATTCTACTACATGATGTGTAACATAAATAAAATATGTTATAATATGATATCACATAAACATGTAAATCATACATAGGAAATGACAATGTCTATCTAAACATTACTTTGGTAAACAAATTTAAATAACTAATGATCTCTATGAACAATTAAACTCATACACACCCCTTGATCAGATTACCTTCATCTAGTATTGGTTGTGCTAAGTAAGTTAGTGAAGTCCATTTCACTACTTAGTATCAACAATTTGAAATTTGGTTTAAATCTATATAACTAATAGATTTATACTAATTAATTCCCACTATCAATTATAACTTAAGCTAATTTTAGGAATAATCACTTTACATACATTTAGTCTATCAAACATATGAATGAATCTTTTTTTCTTATTATTCATCACATAAACAATAGTCATTACAAGTAAGTTTATTTTCCAAATAGGGAAAATACAAACTCATAATACATAATCTACTTTTGTAAGTAATTCCAAATGTAATAGAATCAATAATCTGAAAACATATTGCACATAATAATCTATTATAATAGCAAAAATAAGAAATCAACTTATAAATTCTAAGTATAATATTTTATTTAATTATACCTATTGGGAGGCTTAATGCATAAAATTAAAGCACCCTATCCTTTAATTTTTTAACTTCATTATTTAATCAAAACTATTACAATAGGTATTCATCTGATATATTTATACCCACTATATATATGTATGTAGACCTAAGTTCACATATAAATATATAACATATATATTTATATGTTATTCATCACTCACACACACACACACACACACACACACACACACACACACACACACACACACACACACACACACACACACACACACACACACACACACACACACACACACACACACATGTCATTCTACCATGTTATGGCATTTCCCATTTATTTTAAGAATATATTATTTAATAACCTTATTATGAATAAGAATATAAACTTAAAATAAGTATCTTTAATTCCTTTAACCCCCAACTAAATTCATAATAAACTCCATATTAGATGTGGTATGATTTTGACCCCAAAAATTGTTCTAAATCCAATACTTTGTTTTACCTGACTACTCAAATCCATACATCTCTAGTTCATACTCAGAATTATAACTATTTTTGTACACTCCTTTAAGGTATAAAATCCTAATGCTTCAAGTCATATAACTAATGACATATACTCATAAAACTCATGAAATTCTTTTATTTATTATATACAAATTATATATATTTAAATAAATCTTATTTGAGTAAAAATACATGATCATTGGTTTATATGTATACACCTTGTTTAAAACATAGTTTCATTCTTTAACTTGTTCAAGTTTAAATCCCAATTTTGTGTGTGTATAAATATACACAGTCTTTATAGCATAGTTTGTTTAAAAAGGTAAAACATAGTTGATACATATAATATGTTATATATATGCTACTTATAATTAAATTTAACACATACACAACCAAACTATGTGCATATGTATTCATTGTTCAAAAAAGAACTTAAAACATAGTCAACATAAGTATATACTCATTCTATCACTAGTACATAGTTTGACTAAATGTCCATTCGTAATGTTCAAATATGGCTTCACATAAATATTCATATGTTTTTATATACATATGTAATGATATATTCCATATTCACATATATACATACATATCATATATGAATATATATTCACCATGCATAAATATTATTTCTAAATACCCAGACCATGTATATGTATAAATATACTGATTCTGTTTATAATTTTTATCTATCAAAATGTACATAGTTTATTAACAAGTCAATAGTCCTTACATCAACTCCTTTATGTAAGTATAAAATTGAAATGATAGTATAATGAATTTAAAATTAAACCATTTTCAAACATTTTTAACTTAGACCTATTTGGTAATATCATTCCATGCATGTATATACCCTTATACATATGTGTGTGTGTGTATAAGTATATACTCAATAGGTCATTTTTATAATTCTGAGTTTATATATTTATATAAATACATTATTCTTTTGAATATATTTCACCCATGTATACATCTCTAAAGATTTAAAACTTAGTTATGTTTATGTATACGACAATAACATCCACCTAAGGTTTTTATTCAACTAGGTCATAGTATTTTTATGAAATTTAATCCATTATGCCCTATCAGCTCAACACATAAAAATAAACCAATTTATAGTCTTAGGGATTTAGAAAGTATTTTTTCCTGGTTATGTGGATGGCCAAGCCATACTTAGGGATAATCCTATGTTTCATTGAATAATATTATACATTTATAAACCCTATGAATTCAAACTACGACAATAATATACAAGCAAATGAAATTAATTACTTCACCAACATGGTAAGTAGCTTTCAAACCTAAGACAAGATGAACTTGTATTTTTTTCCTCCTTGCTTTGTATTTCCCTTATCTTCCTCACCATCACATATTCTCTTCTCATCTCACCTCTTATTCTAATCTAATTTTTCCATCAAGCTTTGCATGAAAATTTCCCCAACTCGCTATCACTATGAAACCTCCATGCTTTTCTAGTTTAATAGTGACTTGAAACTAGCTACCATTAACCATCCTTAAGAAAGACCTAATTCAAAATTTCCCAATTATTTAATAAATCATTATTATATTCATTTAAAATCTATGCATGTTGACCTACATTATAAGTCTAATCATTTCACTCTTAAAATTCCACTTAAAACATTATTTTTAATGATAAGTATTACTTCCACTTTAACATAGTATATGCACGACAAAAAGATTAGGCATAGATATTTAGGATAGTATTTATGATAATTTAACCTTATTTAATAACTAATAAAGTTAATTATCTCATTTATTTTTATGGTAATATGACTAACATGACATCAATTATATTCTTATATCAAAATGATAGACTAGTCAATTATTTGTTTCAATCATAACAAGATAATCATTTGTCTCATTACTAGTGTCTATAGGCTATCTATGTTTTAAGTTATTTTAATAGATTGGCATATATTGATATTATTGAATATCAATAATAACAATCTTAACATTCTAAAATGTTGTAAATACATTTTTTTAGTCTATATATAATAGAAACTAAATATCATTTACATGGGTTTACGTTCTTGTAATCATAAACAAATATAAGTAAAGTAACCTTATATAATCATACTAAAACATTAAGAAATAAGTCTATGTAAAATATAAAAAATTAAATCACATACAATATTTATTAAATATTTATGTAATAAAATTTATAACATGCAAACTCTAATGTTTAATTATAATTAACATTAAAAACATACCAATATTTAACAATTGAAACATACAATGCATATAACATATAAAATCTAATGTGGTGTGTGCATGGATTTAGTAGTTCCTATATGGTTCTTCACCATCTCCATCTACATCACCCTCTCTGATGATGCTCTCCCTCCATCATGATTTGAGGGATGAACTCTCCTACATCCAATTCATGACAAGAAGGTAGTTAGTAAAATACATCATGATATATATATATATATATATATATATATATATATATATATATATATATATAAAATGTAACATAATAATTATGTATAGAATTCATAATTAACCAACTTATAATAATGAAATCCAAGTAACATATATTTGTTCCATAACAACAAATGACATAAAATTTAGTTAAAATGTAAAAAATCAATTTAACAACCATAGTCATCCATAGATAATTAGGTAAATAAACTTAGTGAGAAATTAGGATGTAACATCTATATTTTGAAATACCTTGTTCCCCTAAAAACTCAACTTATTAACCTTCAAATTCAACCCCCTCAAAATCCCATTCCCCCTCAAGAGCCTCAAACTAATCAACCATGACACCCATCCTAGACTAAGCACCTTGATTTTTAAGTCCCAATCCTAATGATTGTCAAGAGGATGCCCTATCAAGTACCTAACTCAATTGGAGGCTGATAAGGAGAATCCATCCTTGGTTTTGATTTATTTATAACACAGCATTGAGCATTAAGAAGGCCAAAATCAACCTTCCTATCCACTCCAAGATGAAAAATTTTCAGCTAATTTATGTGGGCTAGTCAGTTCATTTCTATTTTCATGCTTGGATGATTTCTCCATTAATTCATTAAGAACCCAATCCTTCTCAACCTCTATTTGGTTGAACATGAAAATCATTATAGATTGGTAAGAAAAGGTAGCTATTTTATAGAACTAGTCAATGGATTCATTTAGGTGCCATTATGTTTAGTTAGTTTAGGGTAGATTAGTTGCATTTTCTTTCCTCAAAGTGTTTTTCACATTATTTTAGGTGGTTTGTTTTCCTTAAGTGCTTGTATGCACATTATAAATAGTTTTAGTCATTTTTATTCCTTTAAGTACCTATGAAATAGTTTGTGTGTTCCCTTATCTCTTTTTTTGAGGCCTTTTCAATTCCATAATTGGCTTAGGGGGCAAATCTAAGAGTAGGGTAGAATTGGAGATTCAAGGAAGATGGAATGGTGTCTAAAGGAGATCATTAAACTTTGAGAAACTCATGGATTATATTAGAGACAAACCTTGAGAATCATTGCAAATAATTTATGAGAAATTATCAATTTAGTTTATTTAATGGTAGGTCAATCAATTTGTGACTATCTTTCATTTTTAGAATATGATAAGTTTAGATGATTCTATGCTCAATGGATTGCATAAAGTATATTAGGTTCTTGCTTAGTAGGAAAGCATACCACATAGGTTACCAAAGTATTGACCATTTTAAGTCATCATAAAAAAGTAATGCCTGTATTACATTTAAGGCTTTAGGATAACTCATGGGATTCTCAAGATTTATTTAATAAATCCCAAGACAAAACTAATTTTATGTAGTCACTTGTAAGCCCAAAAGGAAATGCTTTGACACTTTACCATTTTGGTTTTCTTTTCCTAATGATGGCTTTAAGAGGCAACAAGATTAAATTTAACAATCCCCTAGTGAAATCTTGATGGCTTCCTAATTTTTTAGCCATAGTGGAACTTAATTATTTATTTCAAAGTTTGCCAAGTGTCATATTCCAATCTTGTAGCAATCCTAAGCCCTTTGAAATGTCTTTTGGAACTTATCTATTTTTTAATAATTATTCAATGCCACACGTCACTCTCCTAGCAGTCCCAAACCTATTCAAAAGTCTTTTAAAAATACTTATTCAAACTTATTAAAATTTATTTGGCAAGGTTATGACATTAGCAAAGTAGTGGGAAAGTGGGCAAGTAGGATGATTCCATGTGTCATAATTCTAGTGACCCAATGACTCAAAACCATTTGTACATTTAAAATTCCTTAGGGATAACAAGTTAGTGATATGGTGCCTTGTGGTGAAATCTTATTACCCTAATTTCCTAGATATTTCCATATAACCCAAATAGTATGTTAGATCCCAAACTGGCAGGTGAGTGAGATGATGCCACATAGTGAAATCTCATTACTCTAAAACCCTAGGTTGGTTAGTGTAAACAAAGTGATGTGCCAAAGTAATTAGGTAAGTAGGGATATTCATCTGAGAAACAAAGTACTAAGAAAGGGCCATGTGGATATGGAAAACCCCAAACATATAGTGGCAAGAGTGCCAAATGAATATTAGAACACTATTTGGCACTCATAGAGCCCAGTCAGTAGAACCTAGAGAAATGTTAGGCAAATAGGAAGCTACCATGTGGCCCAACTAGTAAATCTATAACTTAGCCCAAATTAATTAAGGAGATGACACATGGAGACCATATAGTATGGCTAGATCGTAATGGATTAAAGTGGTGACAAGTAATAAAGGAACTAGTGAATGAAATGGTGTCATGTCATGAGTTTCCAAGACCAAAATTGATGGCCCATCTAACCATCAAGACCATTATAAGTAATATTTATAGAATTAAAATGTAGTGGCTTGAGTATCATATGATTGTGAGATATATGACTCAAGAGGATATTGTTTTTGTCATAGTGAAATGAACTAAGCTTGAGTCTATATAGTTTAATGCTAATATATCTAATAATGTTAAATTATGAGAGAGACCAATATGACAAGATCATGACTAGAGTATACATGACAAAGAAACATATTAATGATAAGCATGGAATGGAGGTTCATAAGGATTAACATTGAAATTATAAGTGTTAAAATTATTAAAAAATCTTACAATTTAGTAATTTTATGAGATTTATAACCACATTATTGCACATAGAATCTTGCAAATAAATTTGTGGCCATTGAATGATTAAATATTGGTTGATGCACAACCAATGAGAGATTGTGTTTAGATGAAAATATTAAGTTCAAGGAAATCATCACATACCTTTATGATGCAATCAAATTACCAATTACCTTTGGCCATCCTTGTTTGATTTAGAAAGAGATTTTGTGTCTCAAATTCTTTATATTCATTTAATTCTCTCAACTATATTTTTTATTTAACCAATGATCTATGGGCTTCTCATTGCCTATAAAATCCTAGGTCTTACATTTTAAAATGGATGACATTTATAGGCATAGTAATGCTTCTAAAATTTTCCCTCCACATTCCCTTTACCACATGATCTTTGTATTTTAATGATAATTGAGTTCACTTCTTTCCTTTCTTATTGAATTCTATGTGCATCTTGTAGTTTGTTGATCTTTGATTGTGGATAATATTTGTCCTTCTCATTATCATCCATTACCTAGAACCTTTTTGAATAACTTGGATTTATATTATATTTTGTATGCTATATGAATATAGGTCTATAAATATGCCACCTATTGATTGTTTATCATCCATCTTAGTGTTTTATTATGTCCAACACCTCCATGAAAAATATTTATGTAATTAAAATATTGATTTTGTAATATATGAGATATTTTCTCATCTTATGATATTTTTAATATTTCCTTCAATGACTATAGAGGTGCTTTATCTAGTCTTGGTGTGTCACCATTATTTCCATTTTAGCAACCCCCTCTCTCTTTTCCACACAATAGTTTTTGACTTATTAGTTATATATTTCCATTCAACTCTTTTAGGCCTACATCTTGATCCTATATCATATGCATTTAGATTAGATGGAATTTGGCCTTATCTAGAGGTTCATACCAAGGAGTAAAAGTGTTCCACAGCTTGGGTGGTAATCATATTATATCACTGAACTAATTCTTCCAATTCAACAAGTTCATGGTTTGAGTGATAATAGGTCATATTACTAACAATTATGTATATACTATTAAGATTAATCCCCAAAAACCTTATAACACACCTCAAAGTATAACTTGATCTATTTTAGGACCTCCTCCTTCATATCATAATGGCCCTTCTTTGACTCATAATGTTATTATTTCACCTTGATGACCATAGGTCACCATTCTAGGTCATATGCCTCATAATTCAAGTAACCCTTCGCCACCTTGAAATTACATTGTCATAACTTGACCTCCAAATTTTACCTTTCAAATTCCTTCACCTTCCTCAAATAACCATCATGTACAAGGCTCTTTTACTTATAAATCTACACCATCCCCTTGTTCCATTAATAATAAACATTATCTTGGTGAATAATGAAGCAATACTCCTTCACATATTTTTATTTTATATATTTTTTATACATAAAAAAGTTCACAAGACTATATTTTATGATCTTATTCAAAACTCCAGAGTACTAAATGCCATTTAACTATCTACCTTTTAATAACTTATGGGTAATTTATCCCCATATCAACAACTTACATTTGATAAAATTAATATGGCATCCCTTGGTCCCTACATAATAATGATCTTCACATTGAAACCATCATCTCCCACCATAATATTAAGTGGGTTATAATAGATAATAGTTCATTCCTAAACATATATTCCCTAAAATTGATAAAATAATTGGGGCATACTTCAACAAATTTATAGCCATACACTATTAATATCAAGGCATATAATAATGTCTTAAGAGACTCATAGGGTACTATTTGATTATTTGTCATTATTAGGCATATCACCCATTAAACCCTCTAACATGTGATAGACATTATATTTAATTAAAATTTTCTTCTTGGATGTCCTTGGATACATGAATTACATGTAGTCCCTTCCACATTACACCAATTCTTGAAAAACACCCATTCAAAATGGAGGTCATTATTCCTATAAACTTAAAACCATATCAATATTACAAACACTTAGAGTTCAAATACAATCAATAAAAATACTATCTTGACACATAGCATGAACCTAAAAAATACAAGAGTATAACTCCCAAATCTATTTACATTGATCCAAGTGACCTTCCTTTCACTTTTGTCACTCCACCTTCCCATATTTCTACCCACTTTACTATCGACATTAAATGTATTAGCACCTATAACATTAAATATGCATTCCACATTGATTAACTTATAAAATATCCTAAATCCCATGGTATGCCAAAAATGGAATGACATAAAATTACAAAACCTCATCCTAAGGGACCCACTCTATACATTAAAATGAGGTCACCAACCCATGAATAAAATAACATCTCAAATGATACATGGTTATAAAATGATGATGATTTTACCTCTTCTTATTAGAGGCTAAACATCCTATCCTTAATAGGATTATGTAACATTAGGGTTACAAAGGAAAATGATTGAGGATAAATCAAAAAAGCATTCTTGAGCTATTATCGAGAACTAAATAGAAAGGTACTTGAGGTATTGGATACAAACCACCTAGGGGTGACCCCTTAGATATCAATACTGACACCACTTTAGTGCTTAATGAATATGATCATGATAATGATGTAGATTACTATTATAGTATCTATGATGATCTAACCAAGACCAACCTCTATGATATCAATATAATTCTTACTATCACATCTTCTAATTTCCCCTTTCCCCTTTACTACCTTGAATTAATCAATTTAAACCAACAAGATCATGTTATACCATTATATGATTTTTAGAATGAAGAAACACTTGTTTAGTTGATGGGCCTTAGACCACTTGGAAACTAAAAATAATCATTTAAGATAAATTTAGACCTTGCTACCTAATTTGGAGATTAGGTGAACTTATTTAGCCAAATTAAAAAATAAAATCAAAAATTGAGGTCCATTAGTGAAAACCTATCTAAGGTGATCTTAGATTAGGTAAAAATTAAAGTAAAAGATGAGTCCTTTGGTGAAAACCTATTTTAGGTGCTAATTGATGATGAAGTTCACTCTCTTCCTTATGAATCTTAAAGTCCCAAAATTTTGTGTCTTAACCTTTGGATCATATATTATAGTAGAAGAATAATGGTTTTTTTCTCAATTAGTTCATTATTTCCTATAAACATTTGTTGAATGGCCATTATAAAATGGGTGATTTAGACTCTTCTTAGATAGTTAGGCTAAATGTCCCATTATCAGATGAGGATGATATATTTACCTTAGTACCTTATTTATTATAATATGGTTCTACACTTTTATTGGAAGACACCACTAAGTTTAATATTATTACAATAAATGAACCCAAAATTGTTAAACCTAGTGTGTCTCTCATTGCATAGGAAAATAAATTTATCATTGTCATTATTAAAGAATTTAGTGACATATTCACATGGTATTATGATGATATGCCTATTTTATATCCATATATTTTCATACACCATATTGTTTTGCACCTAGATGTTAAGCCCATAAAATAGGAATTGTGGAAGATGCATCCATGCATTGTTATTCCAGTCAATAAATAATTAGAAAAAATATTTGGGGATAGATTTATTCAACCAATTGATTACTCAAAATGAATATCCAATACTTTTCAAGTGAGTAATAAAATTTAAGGTATTTTTATATGAATAAACTTCAAAGATATTAAAAAATCCAATTTGAAGGATGAATTTCCATTTCCCAACATTCATATGATTTTGTATTCAACCACACGATTCAAAATGTTATCCCTTATGGAAGGATTTTTAGTTCATAATTAGATCAAAATTTCACTAGAAGACCAACATAAAATAAATTTCACTACTCCATATAGGACTTTATGTTATCAAGTGATTCCATTTGGATTTTAAAAAGATGGTGTCACATACCAACATGCCATGACTATCATTTTGAATTGCATGATGCACAATATTTTTGAATACTATGTGGATGACATTTTAGGGAATTTAAAAACATGGGCAAGACATCCATAAATTTTATGGATAAACTTTGAGAGACTTCATGAATACAAGATGCACCTTAAGCCATATAAATGTGTCTTTGGATTCCCACCAATGAATTAAAGTCAATCCAAATAAGGTGAATATTGTCATATAAATTCATCCCATTCATAATTTAAAACATCTCCATATTTTGTAGGTAAAATCTCATTCTACTCATCTCTCCATTTTACATTTCATTGATCACTACCATCCTTTCACTCATTTCTTGAAGAATGGCATCACCTTTAAATGGAATTTTGAATATAAATATTCATTAGATAAATTAAAAACTTACTTGGAAAACCCACTAGTTTTGGTCTTACCAATTCTAGGAAAACCCATCTTACTCTACATCTCAACAATTAAACATGCCTTGGGGGAAATTTTTGCCCAAAACTATGATCAGGGAAAGGTAGGGTAAATTTTAGTGGCCCATATAGAAAAAAATTTGGGTTTTATTTTGTGAATTTATAACTATGTGTTTTAAAATTTTGGTTAAAGTTAATGGATAATGTTTAGGCCTACATATGACTGGACATGTAAAACATAACTTGTAATAGAAGGTATGTTGACATGTAACTATATAGAAAACTCATACATGGATGATAATTATGCTAATATGTTTTTTAAATTTAGTCATCAAATGATTATATATAACATATAATGGATAATAATCTCATATTTACTTTCTATATAGTGGTAAATTATATTTATATGCATGAAATTTATTTTATATAGTAGGTAAGCTAACCTAGAAAACTAGCTTACACCTAGATAATTTAGGCAAATCCACATTGTTCACCACCCAATAAAATAACCAAATGAAAATTTATAAAACCAAAATATTTGTGAATTAATGAATAATATCCATTAAAATTTGCCTTAATTAAAGGAATGTGTAGTATATTAAATAAGTGTAACACTAGTCTCCTATGAGCACAACTATACACTTATTGAAAATGAATGTTTAGCATTAATATTTACATCATAGAAATTGTGTCACTATATTTTGAACAATAAGACCCTCATAATTTCAAAATTTTATCCTCTCAATATATTATTTATAAATCAACATTGATGGGTCATATGGCCAAGTGGATTATATTCTTAGACAAGTTTGACATTAAATACACTAATTACAAGGCCACCAAAGGGAAATTACTTGTAGATCAACTTACTGAGGCACCTTTATTTGATATTCATTATCTACACATGCATTTTCATAATGAATCTATCTCCACTCTTGAGGATTCACGTTAATGGAATACATATTAGGATGGTTCCTTCACAACCCATAATTCTAGGTCAGGTGTATTATTAATTATGTTATATGGGGATCTCATTCCAATATGAGTCACATGTGTAAAGGATTCATATTTAAATATAATGGAACATTCAATAATTATTTATTTACTAAGATTTGTAATTGATCATCAATCAGGACAAGACACTATTGGCCCATAATGGAAGTAAATATGTGTGCTCATGTTAATAAATGGACTGATTTACAGAATAATATGATTTAATTCACACTCTTTCACTAGACATTCAAATTATCACTTATCCTTGGATATTTTATACATGGGGACTTGATCTCACAGTTAAAATAAGCCTCACTTATTCTAATGGCCACAAACATATCCTAATTGCATCAAAGTATTTCACTAAGTTTTTTAAGGTAATCCCACTCACTTATGTGACTAGTAAACATATCTCTAAATTAATTTTGAACACCTCATATACCAATATGTCATTCCTTCTTCCATTATATCTAATAATGTAAAGTCATTTAAGAACAAGTATATGAAAACCCTTTGCACAAAGTTCCATATTAAACACAAATGGTCAATGCCCTATTACCCTCAAGGTAATGGCCAAGCTAAGCATCTAACTAGATAACTATCAAAATTTCTAGGAAGATTATCAAAAATTTTGGCTATGATTGGCAATTTTAATTGTTCCATGGCTTATGGATTTAATGTATCAATATCTAGATTCCTATAGGTAAAACACCCTACTTCCTAGTTTTTGGATCCAAATCTATTATTCCTATTGAGATTGAGTTTCCCTCTATGATTATTTAATTATTGGGTATAATTGATGTCAAATACTACAAGGTAACCCAGATATAAGAAATCAAAATATTATAAGAGAAATTAGTAGCCTCATCGAACCATCTAAAAGCATCTCAAAATCAACTCTACCATAGTTATAATAAGTGCATCATCCTAAGAGATTTTAGCATGGGTGATCTTGTATTAAAATAGAAAAATAAAAACACCAATGTCAAATGTGAGAAGAAATGTAAATTTGAGAAAAATTAGTTGAGTTCTTTCATTGTTATAAAAAACTATAGTTATGGGGAATATAGGTTGGCTACACCAAAAGGGTATGAGCTAGATGAGCCCATGAACACTATTCATCTCAAGCATTTTTATGCTTGACTCGATTGAACATTATCTATGAGGGCCCCTACTTGGGGGCATCCACTTCATGTTTCCTTTTCCCTTACTTTCATTTAACTTTACTGAGTTAGGCCTTGTCTTTTTCCTATATCCTATTTTGGTCTCAATCTTGATTACATATTATAGGTGATGAAGGTAGATTTAGATGATAATTCCACTGATAATTTAGATTGATTATCATCAACACAACCTTGAAGATATATTTTTAGAATGTAATAATGATTCAACATGGATTCTCTATTTGGTATTCCTTAATACATCTTATTTGATCTATTTGATGATAATTTTCCCCATTTCATATCATGTCCATTACATCCTAATTTTTTTTTGAGTGGTAGTATTTTCACCTCTTTTTTGTTATTGGAAAAGTACCATTATAGCCAGTTTAGTTGTTGTTTGAGCCCATACCCTAGGATGTTTTTTGTTTTATAGATGTTTATTTTTACATTTTCTTATATTCCTATATATACTAGTTCAAAAAATAAAAACATTGAAAAGTTCAGAAATAAAAAAATCAAAAAATCCTCACATCTCCAAAAGAGATATAAATCCACAACATACTTGTACCATTTTCCCTTCTATTCTCCAATGGATTTTCCTCTTGGTCCTATTCTATGTATTACTATTTTAGTAAGTCATGTATAACCCTCCTTTTGAATTTAAACATCTCATAGGAGGGAAATTCTTACCCAGTCATGATCATTTCAATCATCATAATCATTTTTCATTACTCTCACATTTTTAGGAGAACTATGTTGGTCTAAGGCCTATATAGACTATGTTGGAAACACTTGGCTACATGGGGTAGTTTTGTTCTTCTCAACCACTATCATTCTTATTTTCATTCCCCATTTTGTGTTCATGTATGCTCTCATCATTTTTCAAGTTAATCTTTTATTACACTCTTTTTTTTTCTTATTTTAGTTCTGAGTCACTCCTATTTTCCTCTCTAACACTTTGTCTTACAAATTTTTCATAATTTATTCTTTCTCATTATAAATAGAACTACATTTAGCCTAAATTACATAATGGACTATGTAAGCAACATATAGTTATATGGGGCATCTAAAGATAGGTTGGGTACCCCTTCCTTATTCTTCTAATCCCCCTTTGTCTATTTTGTCCCATTGTCCTACCTGGCATTATCTAGACTTGAGGGCAAAACATAAGAGTAAGATGTTATGATCATATTCACTTGTTGATGTCTATGTGTTTATTATTTTTGTGAGTTTATCCTCAATGATATTCTGAACTATTTTTATTATGGGGAGTTTTTGGACCAATGGAAAGGCTATATACAGGATCATCTAAGAGAACATTGTACATGTAATTATCTTATAAGGATTGCTACCCAAAAGGCTCTTCAACTTGATATCCCCTCTATGGTTAAGTAGGTCATGGAGATTGACATATTGTATGTGCTTAGTGTGCTTACTAATACACTCATTTGACATATGAGTAGAATTTATAAGATTGATGTTAGAGATAATCCACTTAGTGTGCATACCTAACCTCATTGTTGTAAATGTTATGGTGATATATGCACTGGACCTTTAGATGATGATGATGATGATGATGATGTGTTTTTATTGCATTTTCTTAATACTTATTTGTTTATTTTATTTAATTGTTTGTTTTCATTTAGTATATATGTTTTTATAATTATGTCTTAATTCTAAATTATTAAAATTTGTATTTGAATTGATTTTGGTATTTTTTTAATTACATTATTATTTACACTTAGGTCTTAATTTTGTATATGTTGACCCTAAGTTATTAAGTCTTTGTATTATACTAATCCCTAAACAAGTGGTAATGCATGTTTTCATGATTCATTTTATAGTTATGAGGTATATTGTCAAGTTCAAAAATAAAAATCAAGAGAATGAGAGACTTATATATAATGTCACATGAGGAGGAAATATCCCCTCACAAAATGTATCAATAGGGTTGCATGTGCTCCTATCAAAAAATTAGAACACTTTCAAACTTATCATTATGAGAAACAAAACAAATGAATAATATGGATACATATATGCTAATCATGATACACATCTATCAATGAGAATATACATCAAGATAAAATGTTAAATCATCACCAAAATCAATCATATTTTATTTCTAAATATAATACAACATCATCATGGAAATTACCAACAAAAAAACCATGGCAAACAAATATTCATCCAAATCAATATAAAGTATCTAATTCATAACCTAAATCCACATCCATGAAATCATAAATAATGTCATGTATATTAAAATAATATCAGAGTCTATATGCATAATGTGATAACAAATAACTATTTATATACATATCAAAATCATGAATATACATGGAGATACATGTACATATCCAAAAATCAAAATGAAGAGTTATAATAAAAATCATATATGACTCTTATCATCTCTAAAATGGATCCTCTATGGAATATCTTATTATAAATTATACCATGTACCATGTGGTGGTGGATGATGATGTGGGGCCATCACTCTTTGCCATGGGGGAGGTTGTGCTATTAATCTCTCTAACACTATTATGTGGAATGATATATATGTGCAGCTTAACCTATGACTAAGTGAATGATCCTAAAATTTTAGTGCCCTAAACCCTACCCTACTAGTACCACTAACTCATAATAATTATAATAATTCTAGCCTCATTCATGGCCTAAAGTACATCATCCTTGGCCTGAACCATATTATCTAGTGCTTTGGCCAACCCCTACTCAGCCATAATCCCTTTGGCTATATCTTGATCCCTATAAATCCTTTATGAATTAGCCTTGGCCTTGTCTCATTGAAAAATAGATCTGACTAGCTCTATAGCCCTTAGGGTGAGTTAAACCTAAACATATATCACCTAGACTACTTTCCCCCTCAATGTGGCTATCTTTGTGTATCCATTTGAGATGAAACCCTCCAATATGTTGGTCTCACCTTGTAACATGGTAGTCTCTCTATAATACCCTATCAATTGTCTCTATATCATATCCACCACCTCTTATAGCCTTTATATCTATATAATCTTGGATTATATCACTCTCTAGCATGTCTATGGTAGTTTAGTTGACCAATGATATACCTAGTTGAGATGGCCCTGTCTGGCTTGATCTTGACCCTCCTATAATAATAAGGGTCACCTCAGTTTATTACCCATCTATTTTCCCCTCCTCTCTATCTAGACCAATACCCTCTTCCCTCCCAATATATTGATCTCAAGACTCCCTACTACTACACCCACCACTATTATTATTATTATTATTATTATTATTATTATTATTATTATTATTATTATTATTATTATTATTATTGTTGTTGTTGTTGTTGTTGTTGTCACTACTATTTTTACTGCTACCAGTGTTTTAGGAGCTAGATTCTATCACCATTGGTAAAACCTACTATAAAAGTACCTACTACATTGGTACCTATATCTAAAGGTCCACATGAATTATTTTTTACCCCTATACACATCTAGGTGCTATCCTAGACTATATCTATTCTATTTGTTAATGTGGCCTTGATTTCTCACCCCATAGAGGCCTAGGTATTATAAGTTACATTGGTCTCAACTATGCCCACCAAGATGCATATGTTTTAATCACCCCTACATTATTTTCTCCTATATCATATTATAACACCACTAGATGTAATGTCAATAGGTTTCCAACCACTACCTATCTAGTAATATAATTACCCCACTTTCTAATATCTCAAGTCACATTGTAAAAATAATGAAGCCACTTACAAACATCTTATTACCACACAAAATTCCTCTACATGTGATCTAACTCATACCAATCCACTATTAATTCATGGCACCCTTTAATATACCATGGGGTGGTCATGTAATGTGTCACCATGCCATCCTCTCACCAACCAAAGTTAATATGCATGTATGATCTCAATATGAAATCCCCATCGACCATATCATAGATAATTTATATATATAAATACACATCTCTTCAGTGTACTCTTTTCCCCCCTCATATCATGTATTATTCATAAACTAGTGGATCCTCTAGGTTTTGTTGTCGTATATCCATTATTGGTCACTCTATCATGATGTGATGTTATGACTAAATCTAAAATAGTGTGTAGGGATAAATTATCCTACCCTAATGATAATACATCATATGTATATATATATATATATATATATATATATATATATATATATATATATATATATATATATACACACACATATAGTTGGGCCAACACTATTAGGCCTCAATAAAATCATTTTGTCAAGTGTATCATATCCTAGATCACCCCTATCAATCCTACATGAAATAATCATCAACTCTTGTTAGGTAATAGTATACCACTAACAACATCCATCAAAATCCTAAGTTACCTATCAATCAATGGATGAGATCCATTTGTAGGGAATGTTGAGTCCTCTAATGAATCTATATTGATGACTCCATAATCAATCATAAAGTTGGTGATTCTAGTTAGGTCCTCTAGTACTCCAAACCTTCCCTACTACATTTGTTAAATCATGGATCCCTAAATAGTTAGGTGGAGTATTTTACATACTTCATCCAAAGTCATTGTAGCCTCTCTAATCACCTAATGTTGATAGGAAGGCCCTATCAACTTGTATCATTAACATTTGTGCAATGTGTCTCAATTCAAGCTCCTCTATAAATGTTAAAATTTCCTTCATCTATAGTCTTAGATGTAATAATATGCAAGAGTTCCACTCACAAATGATCAATACTAAGACTCACTCTTTTAAATTAAAAACATGTTATCACACTATTAAAATGATCTATTTATATAATTGACACCAGTTTATTCTCAAACATACTATTTCCACATTAAAAAAATCATTCTACCTATCTAAGCTAGATACTTCTACATTCACATTTAACTAAAAACTTATTATAAATTTCAATCTATTTTCCACTTGGTTTTTTATATCATTTTGGTGATGTTGTTTTATATGTGATATCACCATTTTTTAGGGTCATCCCACTATTTCAAAGGGTGTTATCATTTTTTTCCTAGTTCTTTGGCCATTTTGGCATTATCTTCAGGGTGATATTACTACTTTGTAAGGTGTTATCCCCATTTCCCATATTTTTGGCTATTTTCATGATCTCATGATTTTTCAAGGTGATATTTTTGTTTCACAAGGTTTTATCACCATTTTCATCACATTCCCACCATTTTGCATTTTCCACCCAATTAAGATTTTTTGTTGTTTTGACGTTTCCTACAAATTTTGATGATATCATTTATTTTATCATGATATCACTAATTTAATGGTGAGACCATAGTTTTATTGGTGATACTATCATTTTCATGTGAGATATCACTATTTTAAAAAATATGATATCACAAAATTCCTACTTTTACAAGGCATTAAATGAGACTCACAAAATTTATCACCAAGGTTTCTTTGTTATGGGGTACATGCCATTTCAAACATAGATCTCACATCAAAATACAAAGCATAAATTTTCAATAGGGAAGGTGAAAATTACCCATTTTTACCCCTCAAGGGTAAGTTTATAGCATAATATTCAAACTTTTAGCCCTCCTCCCCTCCCATTATATCCTTTTTCCTATTTAGTGGCTTGTCAATGACTTTGTGGTCCATTTTTACTCCCATTTTATTTTCATTTCTTTGTTTTTATCCTCTTATACTATTAAATTTCCCATTTTCTTCTTTTCAATGACACATCCATCAAAATTTTCCCTCCTTTAGGGGAAATTCAATTTATCAATGATCTAATCTTCCCTACTAGGGAAAATTTATCATCAAATTTCTTAGGGAAAAATTATCTAAATTTATGTTGCCACTTTATTTGGATGTATCTTTCCCAACTTCACCCTCTTTTGTGATGGTCAAATTTGGAAGTTTATTATGTTGGGATGCATCCTTCCCAAGTCAGACCTACTAAGGAACATTATTATATTACCATTCTTAGATATCACAATGTCCAAGCATTATCTCACCTGGATTAATATCATCCACAATTTAATTTCATTATTCTTATCTATTTTATTCCTTTTGAGGACTCTTTCATCAAAAATATTATTCGACTACTCCTCAATGTGGCATTTTGGGTGTCACAAACATCATTTGGGGCATCAATGTGAACTCATTTTCAAAAAATTGAACACAAATAATCAAAAATACATGAACACAACATTATCCAATCACTTAGCATCATCTTATTTATTTTTAATTCTTTAAAAATACATTACTTCATATATATATTTCAACACCATTTTAAAATGGTAAAAATTTATAGACTCTAATTTTCATCTCGCGTGTTGAATTTACAATCAGAATGACTTTTTACAACAATGTGAAAATTAGGTCAAACATAACAAAAATACCCAATTTTTCCCATGCAATTGATATGCATATTATAAAACATATTATTGCATCACTAATTGGGTAAATACACCATCACCAACTATCAACTTAATCTAATTTACCTTGAGTAAAATTGTTATTTTGTAAATTGACATTTTAGGGTAATTAACTAGAATAAATATTCAAATTTCAATATTGCATAAATCACATCGAAGCTTATATGGATTAATTGTCCTAACAAATCAAATCAAATGGATACACATAAAATCCATATAAAATGGCTAAATTTATAATTATGCAGTATTAAAATATTTAATAAATATCTAAATTATGACATCATCATGACATCACATAGAATTTTTTAAATCATTAGTGTAAATTTAATAAAATATTATAATATGGAATGCATGCCTAATTAATGTTACCCTCAACCCAAATATTTAATGGAATTAATCACCCAAATTAGATTGAATTTTAGCCACACATCTAGATTAAAATCTGATGATTAAAATAAATATGACAAATATATAAATATATGGGTCACCCTCTAGACTTAGAAAGATTATATATTGCAAAATTATTATGCAAAAATAAAATAAAAGCTTTAAATTTTCTTCCACTCTTCACCCAAATCACAAGTATAAAAGGGGATATGCAATCCACATGAAGTTGTGATATTGACAAAGACTCCTAGATATACAGTCTAAGAAAAAAACACTTTTTAAAATATTTCTTGGATAATGAATCCATTGGGAAGCTATAACTTTCAGGTTTATGCCATTTTATTTTGTTTGCATTATCCTAAACCTTTCCTAATCTGAGGACTATGCCTAGGCTATTATGTTTCTTATTATTTTATTCTTTTTTTCATTTTAACATGAACTAACCCCCTTTTCAATCTCATGTTTACAATTTTAAAATATTAAATTGAACCAACTATGGGGGATAATATGCCTTATAATTCATCTTCATTTTTTAGTGGTGATTCAGATGTTTAAATGTTTAATTTATTACAAGGGGATATGATGTGAGGCCCATGTGAATGGTTTTTTACATAGATATAGATACCTCAATATTTTTATACATAGGATTTGATATGGTTTATTAACATGTTATATAATCATCTTTTGGTTATAGAGACATGGGTCAGTGCGCTTGACTATGCACTGCAGGGAGTTACAACTAGTTGGTAGGTTGTCCATAAATCCACTAAACATAGTTGGAAGGAAGAAAAAAAGTGTTGTGATATAATTTTTACATCATATATTCTATATTATAAAAATATCCCTTCTTTTATGAATGACAATGTCCAAATAGGCATGCCCACACATGAGTTCATGCATGGAAATTATATTAAATTGAGCCAAGATACTAAGTACATATGTTATAATGAACCTTCACTCCTTTACCAAAATATTGAAAATGTATATGAGAAACTATGACATGGCCCCAAATATATTAGGATTTTATTCATACTTTTATTTTTGAGGATGAAATCCTAATGCTGCACAAAGCTTTTTAGAGATTGAAAATTTTCTTGTGTCACGGGAGAGTGGATCATACAACCTCTAGGACTAAATATAAATTAAAATCTAGAAATAATTTATATATTAATAAAAACTTTAAAAAGTAAAATCATAAGGAGAAAAAAACATTATTTATTTTGAATTCCTACAATAAGATGTGGAATAGTGAAAGAAGCTCTACTCATCTAGGAAGAAAGGAAGGCCTAGATTAACAAAGATTATTTTAACCTGAAAGGAATATAGAGATAAGAAAGGGATTAAAGATAAGGTTGAACCTGAGTAAATTTTAAATATTAATATAATATAAAAAACATGAGAAAGGGAACTCATGTATTTTATGAAAGTTTAATTAATTAAAGTTTACAAAGAACCAATACAAAAAAATTAGAGAACATCTGCATAGAGATAACACCAAAGATCACAACCATAGGGTATTATTGGAAATAACAATAGGTTTCATAAATTATTCAATTGGTGTGATATTATTAATATGTTTTCCCCACCATTTTCAATGAAATTAAGTGTGTTGACCCTTCCTTGGGAGAGATGCATATATAACTATAAGAGTGTGCACGACCAATAAATAACCTGCTAAGCTAAATACAAATATTAAAATTAAGGTACAAGGATAAATTGATCATATGGTGTAATATGGAATAATTTAATTAATTTAAATGTTATATTTGGTTAGTCCCAAGGTATTTCAACCTAATAATGCATAAAAGATCCAATTTCATGGATATTGTCATGCATTAAATGATGTTTACATCATTAATCCCTTCCATGTTACATTTACTAATGAATTATTTTAAGTTGTCATATGTTACAAAGTCTAGTCATTAATATATGGTTTTATTGGATATCACTGAATCCTAATTACATCTAAAGATAAAATTAATATTATTTTTATAACCACAATGGGGATCATTCACTTATAATGTGATGTCATTGGGACTAACAATTCTCCAATAGTTTTTTCCAAAGTATTTATTACTATGTTTAATGGATTCATTCATGATTTTATATAGGTATACATGGATGATTGGGAGGTTTTATCTTCATTAAAATAACACATACCCAACAGTTTATTAATTATATAAAGTTTTTTTTTGTATTTTGAATTGATTTTAAATTAACCAAATGCCTAATTTCCACACCATTCAAAAAATTGCTTGGACATGTAGTCTATAGTGAAGGATTTTTGGTCAAACAAGTGAAATAATAATGATAATGGGCAAAAACTATTGACTAATCCATCAAAAATTATATCATTTATATGTCACTAGGTATTAATTCAATTCCATCTATGGATACGTATCCATTTCAACACCTTGGAATAATTATTACACAAGTATTTTTAAGGTTGAATAGAATATTAAATTATATAAAGCCTTCATATAATTAAATAATAAGTTATTCACAACACCAATTTTGGTTTCCCTAGATCATAAAAAAAGTATTTCATGTTCATGTTGATACATCTAGTTTAATATATGGATCTATACTAGTGTAAACAAGATAATGAAGCTTAGATCATATTATACATTTCATAATTAAAAATTTGTTTGTGGCTATGAAAAAATACACCAAAATAGATTTATAACCTCTTGAAATGGTCTTAACACTATATAATTAATGGCATTACTTTATGGATACTCCCTTTGAGTTTTCCTAGGTCATAAAGCATTGTGATATGTTAATAAGCCAATATTGGGAGGAATAAATTAAAAGTGGTTAATTATCTTTCATGAATTATATTTTAAATCCAATATAAATATATGAATGGATAATTTCATACTAATTCATATTATCTACATTTAAATAGGGGAATATATAGTATACTTGAAAGATAAATCTCCTAATGTGCACTTATTAAAAGTAAGTGAAATCCATAAAAATTTTGATGAAATTGAAACCTTTTTATAGAATGGTACATTTAATAAAAATTATGTATAATGGAATCCTAAATAACTTATCACACATGATTTAACCTTCAACATCATTAATGGATTCCTAGATAACTTAGGTAAATATGGTTTCCTTAATAGAGTTTACTAAAAAAATGAAAGGTTATATGTGTTGTAAGAATCACATCAAGGAATTGTGAGATTAAAACTTTTAGGTTGAATAATTATTTGGAATATATTAAAAAGTTGGTTATGGTGACCAACATTATTTTAGGATGAACATAGGTTTGATAAACACTATAAAATTTGTTGTCACATATGAAAACCAAATCAGAGGGATGAGATGCATTTGAATGCAATTTATGCTATAGAACCATTTGAGTAATGGGATATTAATTTCTTGGGACCTATCAATCCTAAATTTAAGAAATATAATTCCATTTATATTATAACTAAGACAAATTATTTCACTAAATTAGTTGAGGAAACTATGAGTTAATATTATAGCCAAAAGTATGCTATGATTTTTTATGGAAATATTATAACAAGGTTTGGATGTCTATAGATAGTGATAAGGGAACAAATTTTTTGGAAAATATTATTAAAACATTAATAAAATAATTCATTATTTTTCACCAAAATAATATAACATATTATCCTTAATACAATGGTCAAGTGGAAGCTTCCAATAAGGCTCTAGAAAAGATAATATATTTTTTAATATACGAAGAGATGACTAGGAGGATCACATCCCACCAATATTTTTGTCCTATTGAAAAACTTATAATCAAGTGACTGAATATAATCCAATATAATTAGTCTATAGAATTGAATTTGTGATTCTAATGGAATAATTTATACCCAATCTATGAATTACAATGATTACATGGTTGGCTGACAAACAGTCCTTACAAAAAAACTTGTTATAATTAATCCAGATGAAAAAATAATGATATTGTTCAATTAGAATCAAGAAGCACATAATCAATTTAAATAATCTTGGAACAATCTCAACCTCATAATCAAAGAGTTTCAACTAGAATAAATGGCATTAATATATGAAAGTGGGATCAAGGAACATATAAGAAAATTGAGTATTAGGTGGAAAGGTTTCCATATAATTAATTAGTTATATTAGCAAGTAAATCTAGTATAAATATATTTTAAAGCAAATATTATCCTCAAAATAATAAATTATAGTAGGCTTAAGACCTACTGGTGACTATCACAATTAAGTAGGCATTGCACAAATAAGTGTTGAAAAACACAATGTAGAGTGGGATTTTAATTTTTATGGGTTGGTAATAATGTAATATTGAAATAAGAGAACATAAAATAATCATAATCATAATAGATAAAATTATTTAACAAGATGAATATTTTTTTACTAATATAAACCAAAAATATAGATCAAGTTCGTGAGAGGAATATGTGATATATTTTCAAATAGATCATGTATAGGAAATTGTATTGAATATCAAAATGAGATGTGACCATATATTAATGAAAATTAGATTGAGTATAAAATTAATGATAAGATAAAAATAATATCATAGGTATCCTAAAAAGGGTATATTTTATAAGCAATCAATTAATCCTCAAAACAAGAAAGTATTTGAAAATAGAATGATGATGTGCCTATTTTTTAAGTAAGAACAAATATACAAAAATGGTCATATGTCAACCCATGAATTACTAATAGATTTAAGGTACACATGCAAGGAAACTGACATAGATCAATTTGTTGGCATAAGTAAGGGGAAATATATTTTCTATAAAAAAAATAAGAGATACATATGTAATTCACACTTCATATATTTGATAAATTTTTAAAATCACTCCTTATGTCCAAAAATAAATCTTTGAATCAACAATGAATATGAACTATATTTACCAAAAAATTTGCACTCAAAGGAGGGAATACATGAGATATTATACATAAGACAAAATGGTTGTGTGATAGATCCTTATCATATGGACTGAGGCTTAAAAAGTAGGGATGGAAAGTATTTTGGCATGATGATAATATAGATGAAGTGGCATTGACCCCTAAAAATTAATTTATGTATAAATCATAGATTGTGTTGTACCTAACACACCCCATTTTCCCATAGAGAAATGAGGACCCAATTTTTTCATATTATTGCATTGATTTTGAGCTCTGTTATAAGAAATCATGATTTGGATTTTCATAATTTGGAAAGATAGCATGGATATTATGTTTTCATAGACTAAATCCTTTTGATCTATTAGGTTTGTTATCTCAGGCTTTATGTTTTGGAGACTATCTTTAAGAATTATTATTTTGGCACTTACCCTATTTTTATTTACCCTTCAGGCCTTCTTTTCCATGGACAAATTATTGTGGACTTATTTTTATCAGATAATTTTTTACAAACATTTTATCTAAAATAAATATTTTAACAAAATTAGTTTGTAGGATTTTTGTCATGGACATTTTTACCGATGTATTTGACATTGCCCTTTGCCCCCTCTAAATCTACCCTTCACCCCTTTTTTAGATTGAATTTTATCCCTTATGAAGTAGATCCTTCTAGACTTTCGTCATGGACAAGATGTCTTATGAAGTGGACCCTTTGGATTGTACTAGACTACCCTTCAAAATTTTGGGATTATCCTTTGGGAATTTTATAGTGTCCTTTTTGCCTTGACAACCCACCCTTTGGTTTTTTTTAAAGTGTCCTTTGGTATTTATTTTTGTATCCATTTTTCCCAAAAAATTCCTTTGGGGCTTTTGTAATTGCCTTTTTGGCCCCTTTGCATACCTTTTGAACCTTTTATTTTGGAC
Organism: Torreya grandis; assembly: GCA_037957365.1. Classification (NCBI taxonomy): domain Eukaryota; kingdom Viridiplantae; phylum Streptophyta; class Pinopsida; order Cupressales; family Taxaceae; genus Torreya; species Torreya grandis. The sequence goes on along the minus strand of JARHVA010001393.1, from coordinate 1,147,774 downwards.
TTTTTTCTATAAAAAGACCCAAAACAATTTCCCAAAAGGACAAATACCCTTTGGACCTTCTATTTTAAACATTTTATCTAACCAAAAAATCTTGAATTAATTTTCCCAAAGGACACATGACCTTCAAACCTTTTTTTTGGACATTTTATCTGATACAAAATCCTCAAATCAATTTCCTTGAAGGACACATGCCCTTCAGACCTCTTGTTTCAAACATTTTATTTGATTCAAAATGCCTTGAAGAAATTTCCCCAAAGGACACATGACCTTTGAACTCTTTTCCAACCTACCCTTTGGGCATTTTTAAAGTGACCTTTCAACATTCTAAGGTGGCCACTTACTCTTTGGGACTTTTATCTTAGACCCTTTACCCTACAAGACTTATCCTTTGAAACTTTGTCCTGACCCATTTTCCATACAAATCCTACCCTTTAGGATATTTGTCTCAACATATTTCCCTTAAAAAAAGTGCCCTTCAGAGCCCTTGGAATGACCCTTGGTCATATAAAATTAGCCTTCAAGAAAATGAAAGCACCCTTCAAAGAAAATGGAAGTGCCCTTCAACCTTTCAAAAGTGCCCCTCTAGACATTTGTAATAGCCTTTTTTCCCTATCAGCCTACCCCTTAGGACTTTTTTCCTACACCTTTTCCCTATACCATTTCCTTTGGAACTTTTGTTTTGGACATTTTTTCTAACACAAAAGTCCCAAAACAATTCCCCCTAAAAGAATTAGTCAATGAGTATTTTACCAAGAGTACTACTAGACTCACCATACTTAGCCAAAATAAAGGAGAAAATACTTCCCATAAATATATTAAAGACCCCCACCAACCTAAGATAACAAAGTTTTAATTATACAAGAAATAGAAGTGAAGTGAATTTTGAACATTTATGTTTCATGAACTATTATTCAATGCAGAATATTAAATAGATGATTCACAACTATTGAAGTTGTCATTGATTTTACACTAACTTGCATTTGAAGTCTATTACTTTCCTATAGTGACAAAGATCCCTAGCTACTATCTCAAAAGATACTATGAGTAAAACAACAACTAAGCTAGAGATGAATTGTTTGCACATCATACATAGCATAAAGAAGAATACTATAAGTAGTGAAAAATGTATACACACACCAATAACATCTTCATCTAGGGAATTTCAAGGGTCAAATCCATCATCCCATTATTCAATCAAGTAATCCAAAGAGCTCACAGATACTGTCTTTGATGCTATAATATTTGGAGATAGGTACCACAACTATTTAGAATTATGGGACATCATTGATTATGTGGATGTATTTTCACTAGAAGATGAGATGACACTTGTGTGTAGATTGTTCATCAGGGAATTGATGGCTCTTAAACATCAAAAATTACACTTTATTGTCACCAAACTAGAAGTAATGTTGTGTATTAACCTCTTAAGAGATTTCTTTCTTAGTAAATATATTTCATGATGCTTTCCTACATAATTTGAGGAATAATATAGTGGTTGAATTCATATTAAGGTCTAACTTTCATAGTTATTTATCCTTGAGCATACCTGATGCTTATTTTGACAAACATGTAGTGGTGTAATTTGACAAAAAGAGTTCAATTGAGAAGGCCCTATTTTCATGGCTACTCCATATATTTCATGGAAGGGTAAAAAGATAAAAGGATTAATTTTGATTAACAAATTTATAATGAGGATTCAAATTAGCATGGATTTCCTCAATCGATTGTATGGTATGCCAAGTATTCATTTTATCAATTTTAACTAAGTGCCATTATTATATATGATGCTCACCCATGATGTTACATATAACTTGGGTGAAATAATTAGATTTTTCTTGAGAGAGTACATAATCCATAAGGACAAGCATTCCATGCATTTAGGCAATTTATATATGATGTCTTATTTTTTGGATGCAATCATGGGTACATATTATAGAGATCTTGGGGAATTTTGGACTCCATCCACAAATTATGAAAAGAACAAGATTTATGACCATTATCAATTCATTCATGTATATGCATATAACAAAAACATGGTTATGATTTTAGAGGATGTCTATCCATAGGTTTGGCAATCCATTTGTGGCTCACTTATGCCTAGACTCAGGCCTAATATCATAAATAATTTAGATGGAAGAGGAGACTATTTCCTCTACCTGAAACTCATAGTAATCATGATTTAGGGGAATAAGGTTAACCCTTTGTGTCTTCTGAAGTATGTCTTAGACAAGTTGGAAAAGTAATAAATTGCTTTCCAATTATGGTAGAGTATTGAGGAGGATTTATTTAGGTAAAAGAAAACCTTATTCTTTGGTTACCATGTAAGGATTAGAAGAATGGTTTATATAATAAGGAAGAATTTTGTGGAGGTAGGTATCAAATGCAAGATTTATCCATTCCCTATGCTTACTCATAGAGATTGGAATCCTCATGGGCAAGTTTAAAATCATATATAGGGATTTAACATCCCTTATAGCCTTGTCTCATATCCTTATGATTTTATATTTTTTTTGACGTAGGAAAGTGCACCCAGTGGCAAGAAAACAAGTTCCTACCTTCTCTTCACAACATGGAAACTCTCCTCTCACCTATGGGACTGGTGAAGCTAGAGGAGAGAGTCTCTAGATAGGGGCTAGCTCCCTTTGATACATCGTGTTGTTTCTAGCAAGAGTTAATAGGTATATATATAGGTATATACAAATGGGGGTGAAAAGGGAGAAAGATGCAGGAAAAAAAACCTACTCTAAAGAGGTGATGCACCAAAATAGGTCAACCTTCACACATCCACTCTCAGAATCATATAAATGCATACATACTCTACACATTTGGTAGAAGGACCAGGCTACAAAAGAATGGCAGGGAGGCTTTCATGAAAACACAAGAAATAAAAAATCACTGAGGCACTGTGAAATGCACACTGTAAGTAACTCCTTCTATTCTAGTCTTCTCAAATGTCAGCTCTTCTCCTTTCAACTACAGAAATGGTGCCTTGTAGATAACAGGTCTACTGGTGTTGAACCTGTGAGAGCATCAAGAAACAATGACTGGACACAGATAAACACTCAAAACATACTCTAAAAATATCTATCCATATGGAGGTAACAGCCTACATTTTATTTGATTTAGGTGAAATTTTGCCAGGGTTGCGCCTTTGCAAAAGTGGAAGAACTGATTTTTCTCAAAAATGAGAAGTTACAATATATAGAAGAAAAGAGAAAGAAAATTGGTGCTTCTTTGACAAGTTGGCCTATCGCATCCCATTGGAAAGAGGAAAACATTGTTGTGTTGTCATCATTCTAGAAGAAGCCTACTAGAACCATGTTGTATAGTTTCCAAATTTGACTTTGGCATTTGAGCTTTAATGTGGAAGCATGGGTCGCGCCTCTTTTCTGCCAACAACTAAAATTTGTCCCCTTTTTAAATGCACGGGCCATGTTGCTTGCTATTTGTACCATTTGGGGATTAACAGGCAATAAATTACCTTCTCTTGACACTTGGACCTCCTTGTCACTTTTACACCATGTCATTCTCCTTGTCTATCATCTATGATTTATCCTTTGTCTTTCTTGTCTCTTCTGGCTTCTTGGCCCTTAGGGGCAAACTTTAAGTGGGTCACTGCATTCGGGCTCCTTCTGGTTAGCGATTTCCATTTGAAAGCAAATGACTACTCTATTTTATGAAAGTTGACATGCATATGGCCGTCACCACTTTGAATATCAATAGCTCTTTCATCCTCTTAAGATTGATGGCTTCTGGGACAACCTCATTCTGGTCAAAACATCATCAGGACTGTTGGATTTCCTCAGGCTTATTTCCTTCTTTGGCCCCTCTTAGGCACTCCTCTACCTTTTGAAAAATTCCTTTGTATGGCTAGAAGTCTCTCGCAAGGGCACCTGCCCTTCGGGGTCCTATGGCAGATCTCTGTTTGCTTCAGACTTTTCCCAGGCACCCACAGACAAATTGTCTACAGACAATTTCCCTGGGTTAAATTTCCCTAGGGCTTTGACTGTGGCTTTGCTTTGTATTTTTGTAGACAAAAAGTCCATGGGAATTCTCTCGCCTAGCCTTTTATTTGTTGTGCCTACCCTTCGAAAGGGATTTTTTCTTGTTTGACTATCCTTCAGCTTGGGGCATACCTTTGAACCAAGCCATTGAACCAAAAAGGTTCAACGGTTCAAAGGTTTAACCAAGCACACTGATGAACCAAATAAAGCTGGTGAACTATTCATTAAACTAGACCCATTGAACTATTGACTTAAACCAAGCCTATTAAACCAAAAATTGGTTTAACGGTTCAAGGTTTAACTAATGCGCGCCAATTCCAAAAGGCATAAAAAGCCATTGAACCATTGATTGAACCGCCATGTTGAACCTTTTATATTGAACCAAAGCCATTGAACCAAAGATAGGTTCAATGGTTTAATGGTTCAATGCTTGTTAAAATGAGATGTTGAACCAAGGCTGAACCAAACATGAACCTGCAAACCCGAAAATGACTGGTTTTAAAATGCAGGGGAAAGAAGTTGACCACAATTTTGTCTGTGGGCAAAAATTGGTCAAAAAATGGTGACTCACAAGGGAAGCATGCCTGATATGCTTAGAACTAGTTGCCTTGAAATCCATTGGGCATGGATTCAGATGCAAATTTTAAATAATTATCAATAACTCCAAAGATTTGAGAATCAAATATGAAGTTTTTACCCCACATGCAAAGGGAAACACATAAGGCTAAAAAACACTACCTGTGCAAACTGCACTTAGGGAAAGCAGGAGAGAAACTAAAAACAAACTATTATGTAAAGCTAACTAGGAAAGTTTGCCTCCCTCCTAGATCGAAAGGAAAACTTCTCAGGTCCCCTTCCTGGTGAGAAGACTTATGGTTCCAAGCAAGTAGCTAAATGAAAAAAAGAAATGGTGACTTGCTCTTCTTGCTTGTCACCTGAGTTCATTGGTGCCTGAGTGGATTGAAATCGAACATGCCTCTAACATATATGTAATCCATTTGTCCTTATAAGCCTATTGAATATTGGTTCCTGATATAGGTGCTCCTCACCAAGAAATCAATGGCTACTAGCTCATCACCATAAGCCTCTTGATCTGCACAATTCTTCTACAATATATCATGGTCTAATTTGTTTTCCTTTGCCTCATTGAAAACTCTATCAGACTCATCCTCTACTTCCTCTTGGCCCTTTTGAATAAGGTTGACTATGGTGATGTCTGAAATGGACTCACAAAATGACTGCTCATCCCATAGAACATCACTTCTCTATTCATAGCTCACTTCTTCAAGGCATTCCTCTAGGAAGACAGGCCTCTCCTTTTCCTCCTTGCTGATCAGGACTTCTATATTTTCAAAAATATTCTCCTTATTTTCCTCTAACTCAAGCTCTTCAATGTAGTCAACCTCATCATCAAAATAGAAAGGAAGTCCATCAAGCAGAGGAGAAGAGAGCTTACCATGCATTTTTTCCTCTTTAAATTGTTGGAACATCTGCATATATGTAAGACCTGCATCTTCTATATTATTGATAAGGTCTTCACAAGGAGCATTAATGACAATTTCTTCTTTGTTGTCGCTCATGATAGCTTCTTGAAGAGCTATAGATTGGATCTTCTACTCCTCACTCACCTCCTATAGAATAGGTTCTTCCTTGAGAAGAGGTGAAGTGGAGAAAACATGTGGAAGAGGAGGCTATCCTTGAGCTAGAATCGAATGATTCTCCTCTCTCCACTTGATCAGCACTTCATCAATATCAGGTGCAGCCTGATAACTCTCTTGGACATGTGTAGGTGGGGTGTGTTCAGACATAGAATGTGTTGTTTGGTCTAAACCATCCATCACACATTGGCTAAGTAATTTTTCTTTGGATTCCAACTCTACAATTCTTCTGGCTAGATCTTCTTGGAAAAGCTTTTCCTGGAGGCTACCAGTATCATCATAAGCAGGTGCAGCTTCATCTTCTTCAAGGTTTTGAGCAAAACCTTACTTTTCTTCTTTTTTGCCCCATGATTCTACTATTCTTCCCTAGTTCAGGATCTCTAAATTAAAATTTTGCTCCTGTGAATAGGTAGCAACTTTGTTATCTCTAAGGTCCTAAGGTTCCTCCACAAGGTCTAAAAATTTCATCTCTTCTTCAAGAAGCAGCTTTATCCTAGCCTCTAAATCTTCAATTTGCTTAGCTAGGTTGTCCTAAAAGAGTCTTTCTTGGAGGTGACCAGCATCATCTTGTTGAGTAGGATCAGCTTTGAAAGAGACGTGATGGCTCATGGCATTCCCCCTAATGGAAAATTTGCAATTTAAGGAATTTAGAAAGTTAATTTCCATGGGAGGTTATTCTGATATCATCTAATGTTGGAAAGCCAAGCGCACTGGGTTGGGAGCAGGTATATTTGATAAGCTAGAGCAAGCAAGTACAATGTGATAGAAAGGATTTGGTGTAAAAGAGGGGGCTTTTTTCAGAATATGAGGGGGTGCACAAGGTTGGATACCTTGAAAAGATGGATTTCTCCATTTTGTTACCTCCTCTTCCATGGATTGTACAGCTTGTGTTTGCCCAAACAAACATTCCTCTTCATACATCAGCTCTTACTGATATTTATATTGCTCTTCTAGCCTATTAATTTCCATTGTATGCCTCTCAAATTCCAATGCCACCTCCCTTATAGTTATAGGGCAACTAGGAGAGCTACTTGAGGTGATTCTCTGAATATTTTGAGTATGATCAAAATTATATAAAGGAAAACACAACCCATGATTTTATGCAAAAGGATTATACATACAAGAAATGATTTCTAATAGCACCAGGCTACTTAACCAACTAATTAACTCAGAGTTTCTAGATGCTAAAAATACTTGATTTGCTGTAATAGGACTAGCATCAATCCTGATACCTTATTGCGTTATCAAACTATGTGTCCCACCATGTGTGCTAAAACTATTGATGTAGGAAATTTCACCTAGGGCAAGGAGGCCTAGCTCCTACCTTCTCCTCGCAACATGGAAACTCCCCTCTCACCTGTGGGATTAGTGAAGCTAGAGGGGAGAGTCTCAAGATAAGGGCTAGCTCCCTTTGATGCATCATGTTTTTTCTAGCAAGTGCTAACACATACATATATAGGTATATAATGGGGGGATGAAAAGGGAGAGAGATGCAGGAAAACAAACTACTCTAAAGAGGTGATGGCACCAAAATAAGTCAACCTTCACACCTCCACACTTGAAACTAGACAAACACATACATACACTACACACTTGGCAGAAGGACCAGGCTGCAAGAAATTGGCAGGGAGGCTTTCATGAAAACACAAAAAAATAGAAAATCACTAAGGTGATATGAAATGCACACTGTAAGTAAATTCCTCCATTTTGGTCTTCTAAATGCTAGCTCTTCTCCTTTTAGTTGCAGAAATGGTGCCTTGTAGACAATAGGTACGTTGGTGTTGGACCTATGAGAGCATCAAGAGACAATGACTAAACACAAACAACACTCATCACATACTCTGAAATATCTATCGAAATGGATGTAAAAAACTGTGTTTATTGATTTAGGTGGAAAATTTTCTAGGGCTACACCTTAGAAAAATGTGGAAGATGACTTTTTTACAAATTACAAGTCTTTCATATATAGGAGAAACAAGGAGGCCATTTGGCACTCCTTTTTTACAAGTGGCTCATGCGTCCCTTCATTGGGAAGAAGAAAAACACTGTTGTTGATGTCATCTTTCTAGAAGAGGCCTGCTGGAACCATGTTGTATAATCACCCAAATTGACTTTGGCATTCAAACATTAATGTCAGGACATGGCCACACCTCTTTTCTACCAATAGACTATGATTTGTCTTCTTCCAATGCCAATTTAGAGAAAAATAGGTCACACCGCTCAATAACTCTCCATCTCTTCACCACTTGGATGCTTTGTCTTTTTCTACCTTTTGTCTTCTTCCTGCTCTTTCAGCCCTTGAGGGGTGATCTCTTGGCTGGTCACTACATTCCTTGGGCTTTTCCATGCTTGACACTCAAAAAGTTCAAAAACATACTGCTAGTTTATTGCATTAAAATTGATGGCCTTTGGGACGTCACTGTCCTTGACAAAAGTCATCGGGTCTTTTCCTTTGAAGTGCAGCCTCTTTGAACCAAGCCGTTGAACCAACCCATTGAACCAAGATTAATTCAATCAGTTTAATGGTTCAACCACTACGTGTTGATGCCTTTAAACCAAGCCATTTGAACTTGCCTTTGAATTGTTCGGTTGAACCATTCATTACAATTTAACTGGTGAACCAAGGCTAATGCATTGAACTTGCCTTTGAACTGATGCAACCAAAAAATGAATTGGCCTTAAATAGTGGGGGAGAAGACCAAAATTCTGCCTGTGGGTAAAATTGGTCAACAATTTCTTAATGAAAAATATGATGAGGATATTTTAGAGAAATCCAAGATCATTGCACTAAAATAAAATCATTTATAGATGATCCAAAATGACCCCTCAATCACTACTAGAGAATTGGATAGTAGGAAGCTCTATACAAGGGATGGGAGCATACTAATTTTTAGAGAGGATAGTCCAAGGATAAATCCAAGGACTAAGTAAGTCCCTCATATCAATCCCTCCCATTAAATTTAAGGAATATCAAGAAATATCTTGAGCTACTTGAGCCTAATTCTAGTAGAGGAGCATAAGCAGGGTAACCCATCAACCTAGATTATGATGAGGAAGGAAGAGTACCAAAATAGTCAACTATAAACACCATTCAATTATCCATTGATATTAATTAGGTATATATTTATACATTTTTTGGTATAGCAACATCATAATTAGTGTCATCAACATCCCAAGGATCCCCTACACAATTGAAGACCTCACTAGTTTATACGAGGAATCCTAGGATTCGTACAGGTAGTCATAAAGTGGAACTAGCACAAGGCTTTCCTGATACATCTCATGAGGGAGGGATTGTGATAATCAATGACATTTAATATGACTCTAATGAATAAGTAGAACTAGAAGTAGCCAAGGCCATCAACCTCCAAGCAAGATCCATCTAATCAATTCCCTGGATACCTAGCCTCTTGTAAGTTTTCCTCTATCTTCTATACCCATTTTTAGATAGGTTTCAATTTATTTTGTGATAGGATCACCCCAAGTGGAAGTCCTTACTTATACCTCTATTTAACCCTCTATCACCACCACTACCATTGTTCCCTTCATTTCCACTTCCATCATACTCCCACTACCTACATCCTCTATCCCTACTAGCACTTCTACTATCAAAGCCTTCAAGAATAATAAGGTGACTAATAAGGTGTAGACTACTTTAGCCACCCCACAATTTCATGTTCATTCCACACAAATTTCCATTCCATTGTCATCTACCCCATAATTTCATGTTCATTCCACACAAATTTCCCTTCCATTGTCATCTACCACTTCCATATTAGAAACCATACTGGAAACTATTGGTAGGGAAAAGAAGGCAAAGCCCCAAGAAATCATGATCCACCTATTCCCTTAATTTACAAGAGTGGATTCATCTATAATTATATGGCATTTCTTACCCTATGTCTTTGTTAGGACCCAAAGGAAATAATAGGCTCAAGAATAGGCTAAGAAAGAGGTTTTTATCACAACCTCTGATGCATCTCAAATGGACACCCCTCCATGGGTAGTTGACTTGAGAATAAAGGCTTCCCAAATGCCAAGCTTCAAAATCATTGAGTTTCCCTTAATTTACACTTTTTTTGACTCCCCATCTAGTAGCATTTAGAGAGTAAGGAAGAGGAAGCTCAAAGATGACAAGGCTAATTAAATAATCCTTAGGGAAAGATAATAAGTGTTCTCCCTCACCAAGAGGTATAAAAAGTAGCCATGATAGTCTCCATATGTTAAAACTCATGTAGACCTAATACAGGCATACAAGGATGCAATAGTTGTTATCCACAAAGGTACAAAATTGGCTTGATAGGAACTTGAGGTGAAAGTGCATACACTAAAAGACAATGTGGAACACCTAAAGGAGTATGTAAAGATGGTACACATTCTTATAGGTATAGAACTAAGGTACAGGAGGCTACTTATAGATGTTATAATTATTTAGAGGCCATGAAGTTCTTGAAGGATAATATGGCCCCTCATATGAGAAACACCAATCAATTATTTAATTCCTTGAGAGATGATAGCACCAAGTTGGATATGTTATTTTTATACACTATAAACTCTCTACACATTCATCTTGACCTCATGACAACACTAGAGGCATATAATGCTTTAAACTTGGTCATCATCGGGTACGAGGAGGAAAAAGAGTGGCTATAATTAGTTTGGGATTTAGTCCCTAGGTATCAATCACATGAGACCTAGCTCCTCCAAATTTTGCATGAATTAAAATTATCTAAAATCAAGGATACTACCGGTAAATTGATCAATAAGTTAAATTTTGATAAACTTATTCAAAAGTAAATGGATAATTTCAAATAGAACTTACATGGTGTAAAAATATAATAAATAGAATAAAAATTAAGTAAGGCCTGAAAGAAGGTAATCAAGGTCAAAATTTTCAAAAATAAGTTTCAGATAACCAAGGATGAATGTGAAAAGCTCCTTGGGTAGGTTAAAATAATTCATCAACCGTCACTACTAAATTTGAATATTATATAGTAGTATCATGATGTGGTGTATAAATTCTATGAGGATAATGAAGCAAGGAAAAATTATACTTCTAGCGGTGTTTTGACTTCAACATCTACCACCTCAATAGCCACACTAACCAAGGTGCATGCAGTGCTTCATACAACTAAGCCTTGATAGGCTAAGATTTCACGAATGTATAATTTTGTAATGGTGGATGTATTTAGAACTTATTTATAGTTTAAGCCTTTTATTTTAAAAATGTGAATCCTTATATTTTGTACACATGTATACATTTCATGGTTTTGAAAAGGTCAACTTATTTATTCAATAACTATAAGTTTTATTTTATATGGTTTTGGATCACAGTTAGAACTAGATGTTTTAAATACCACATGTAATGACCTTGCATGGATTCAAAGGATGAGGAGACCCCTTATCCAAATCTATATATACAAATGTAGCCCAACTTAGTTTTTTGTTATAAAAATTTGAATACAAAGCATCAAAGCAATTTTTGATAATCAACAAAGTGTTTGAGTATTTTCTTTCCAAATTCTATGTAATTAGTTATTATTCTCATGGTTGTGTGTTTCAATAAATATTTAGTGTGATAAATATGTGAATATATTATTGATTATTTTGATTAATATACTAATCTATTAGTGTGCAAAAATTTCTCAAGGGTTGATAAACATATTGATTAGAATAGTTAAGTTTAAATTGAATCATGTTTTTGAATATGTACTAGTTCTTTATTTAGTGTAGTCTTGTGTGTATGTGTGATTGTTTCCTTAGATACTTCATTATATTGATTCATAATCTCTTGATTAAGGGTGTGTAAAAAATTCCCCAAAAGAATAAACCTTTGTCTAAGGATTTTGAATTTCCTACATCTTTGTTTCCTTAGACTCCTTAGCCATGTTTGATTGTATATGTGTAATTATTTTTAGCAACGAGAATAGGTTTTGAAAGCATAGGTTTATTTAGAAACCAAACAAGGAAGTGGTTTCTAAGAACCATAAATTATTCATGTTTGCCTTACCCTACCCTCCTTTTTTGAGTTTTATTTAAAAGATCTACCCACTTTATATCAATAACCATTCATCCATCCAACTTTATTATAAATCTACTACCATTAGGAACCACACTTTTTTCCAAAAAAACATTATCAAAAACCTACATGCCCTACCATTATCCCATCAATAGGTTAAAATAAACTACATACCTAAAACGCATGCCATGGAATGGATTTTATCTCCATTGAGATCCTAAAATGTTAGAAGCTACCTTGTTATAGTTGTAGGGTACATAAAACCCACACCAAAAATCTAAATTAGAATTAGAATGAGGGACAACACCTTTGATTTTAGTAGTTAGCATTTACATAGAGTTACATTGGAGTGACCCAGGAGAGTGACCAAATCTAATTCCTAGGCTAGTTTATTACTGTCACCCTTGACTAGTCATAGGACACCTAGGCATGTGCCAATAGCTCCAATCCAAAAAAATCCCCTTTCAATAGGAAACCCCATACTTGTAAGGAACCCTTTACCTATTAACCAACAAATGGCTCAATAACAGCCCTAGTTAGTTATATCTACCATCACCATCCTAGGAGATGTGCATGATTTGTCTCAAAATCCCAAAAAATATCTACCATCATTTTCTCCTTCCAAAGCAAGGATAGTAGAAGAGCATATCAAATTGGTTAAATCTACTTTAATATTGATGAATGTCATAGATGAGGATATTATATGCAGATTATTCCCTTTTACTTTGATGAATGTTGCTTATGATTAGTATTTAAATCTAACTACAAAATTCCATAACTTATTGGTATGAATTTCAAAAAGCATTTATTCCATAGTTTGGATAGGTCACCAATACTAGTTTGGTATACCATCACTTCATCAGCATGAAAAGAGAACCTAATGATCCCATCCATGCTTGCAACATAAGATGGAAAAATATGTACAATTGGTTGACCCCAAGATATAAACTAGAGGAAACATTACCATTGAAGACGTACAAGTACACCCTAGACCCTATCCCCACTATGTTCTTGAGAAGAAAAATTATAGATAACACTTTGGCACTAGCACTCAAAAAGGCTATCACTATATATAGGTATCTCAATTTGTAAATGCCTAGAGTGCCTAGTGTCAATAATGCCTTTCCATCACTAAATCTAGTTCCACATGCAAGGCAAAACATCTCAGCATTCAATTAGAACCATTTATATACACTACCCCCATTGATACAAACAACACCTCATAATTTTGGCCACCTAAACAATAATGCAATGGGTAATGGATATTAGTAGAATCAAAATGTGGTTATACTTCCTACTATTATTCTAAAAGGTAAGGATTCCAAAAAAGGAGAGTTGGACTCTATTTAGAAAATGGTTAAAAGGTTGAGTAATGATTTCTTGAAGATGGAATTGAAGTTGGTTAATTTAAATGGCCCAATTAGAAATTAGAATACCATATTATAGTGTTACAATAGACCCTTCAATAGGCCAAATATCCTAACAAGATTCTAGAGATCAACATAGTAGAGATGGCTCTTCTTAGTTAGTGTAAAATTCACAACACATATGAGCATGGTGAGCTCAATTACATTGAATTATATGTAGCATTAAAAATATTTCAGAGAGAGGTAGTAAAAAAAGATCAGATGTATAATCCAGCTGAGCATCATCTAGATCTTGGCTCTTATAGTACTGATATTTTCTTTGAAACATATAAGATTCCTTTTCCATGTGAAGATGGCAATGAACCAAAAGTTAATATGGATGAAGTCCATGCTTTTTAGAATTTCTAGAGAGGTTTTTATAACCTAATGAGAAGATAACCACTTAAAACATTGAATCCTCAAAATACCATAGTGATTCCTCCTAATCCCAAAGTAAACAACAATCCACCCCTTCCAAAGGGGAGTTATCAGCATCAGGGTAAGGAAGAACCCAAAAAAGGAGGATATAATATCATAGAGGATATGAATAAAATCAAGGAAAATATAATTCTTCATGAGTTAGATCAGATCATTAAAAATAAGGAGCTACTCCTTAATTCCAAAATTGGAAATTCACCTATGGGAAAGGCAAAAGTATCTATAGACAAAGCAAAGGCATCTAACACCATTGTCATCTACAAGAGCAACCCTGAAGTGCCATCATTTCTACTGATTATCTGAGATTTTGGTAAGAATATTCATAACTATTTAGTTTATTCTATAGCTTCTACAACTATCATGCTTACTCTCATATGTTAGAATCTTGGTTTAATACCAAGTCCTTAAAAAAGAATAGTTTCACAATTGGATAGGATAGTGGTCCTAGTAGTTGGAGAATTAAACAATGTACACATTCAAGTAGCATTTGAACAAAGAGTCCAAATGGCCATTGATATTCTAGTAGTAGACATACCAAAAGATTGTGGACTGTTATTGAGTAGGGATTGGTCTAAAATTCTCAATGGGTATCTTTCTATAGACTTTTCCCATATATGGCTACCATGGAGTGGAGTTGTGAATTATATCAAAATTAACAAAGATCCTAGAATGAAATATCCCATTATGGAATATAACATCAATAATGAAGAGGTAAAGTATGACCCACCAAGCCTTGGTATCTATACTTTTACTACTTAGAATAAAATGTAGAAGCTAGAACCTAGGGGTTCCAAGAAAATATGGACTATACACTTTGATGGCACTAGATCCAAACAAGGATGAGGCATGGGAGTCAAAATGATTGATCCAAAAGGTAATAATTTTTTTGGCAGCATACAGACTTCAATTTTCATGCACTAACAATAGATCTAAGTATGAGTATTTAATTATAGGATTATAATTTACACTAAAAAATAATGTAATGAAAATAAAATTATTTGGTGATTTATAACTGATGGTTAAACAAATCAAAAATAAATATCAATGCAAGTTGTATTATCTAAAGAGATACAAGCATAGAGCATGGGACTTGATTGAAAGCTTCAAAAATTTCAACATCGTATCACTCCCCAGAGAGGAAAATTAGACTATGATTCATTAGTTGTTATCACTGCTAATCTGGAGCCACTACAAGAGTCTAAGGTAAAGAAGTTTTCTATTAGATCAGTTCCTTATCCCTTTATTCTAGATATCATAGAAAATTTATAGGTCTCTTCTGATGACCAGTAGATTATTCAATTCTTAACTAATTCAAGAGATTTTAAATCCCAACTCATCGATGACAAGGATATTAATCACCTCTATCAAGAAGAATTAGATAAATAGGGCATTCTTTAGATTAAATAAAACCAAATTCTAGATGGCTTGGTTTCCTTGAAGAGGCTATTCAAAATAGATACTCAGGAATAGCAATTGAGACAACCAAAATTCAATAAATCATACTTCAAAAAATAAAATCTAGGAGATGAGCACAATGTGTGTTATGTGAACATTGGTCTCAGTTACACTCTAGAATAAATATAGTGAGTGAAATATTTAATTTCTCAATATAGGGATGCCATTACTTGGACATATGAATATTTGAAGGTTTATGACCCGTAGGTCATCACTCATACAATTCCCCTCAAAATAGATCATAAACCATTTAGATAGAGACAATGGCCTGTCAATCCTATTATGGAGCCTCTCATTCAGAAAGAAGTGAAAAATATATTCAGTGCAAAAATAAGCTTCCTAATTCAACATTCTACTTGGGTGGCCATTCTAGTCCTAGTAAGGAAGAAGAGTGGTGAGATCTATGTGTGGACTTTAGAAATTTGAACAAATATTTTGAAAAGGACAATTATCCTGTACCTTATCTAGATGAGGTCATATAGATAGTGAGTGATTCTGAATGATGTCCAACCTAGATGTATTTTTAGGCTACAATCAAGTATTGGTGTAATATAAAGATAGAATGAAGATGGTGTTTACCAAGAAGTGGGGAACTTATGCATATAAGAGGATGCCATTCAACTTAATAAACCTAAGAGATACCTTTTAACATGCCATGGATCATACTTTTAAGGGGTTAATAGGAAAATACATAATCATATACATGTATAATCTTACAATATTTTCAAAGAATTGAAATGACCACATAAGTCACTTACAATATATATTTGAAATATGCAAAAGGTTCATTATTTAATTAAACCCAAAAAAGAGAATATTTGGAGTGATTGAAGCCAAAATTTTGGGGCACATCATCACTAAGGATGGGATTACTATTAATCCAAAAATAATTTAGGAAATTTCAAAGATTTAGCCACCAAATAGTAAGAAAGATATCAAATCATTCTTTATAAAGATTAAATTTGTGAAGAAGTTCATCTCATGAGTTGCAGAGATTGTCAAACCCCTGAATGCCATGCTCAAGTATGATGCCAAAATATAATGGATAGTTGAAGCCCTAAAGTCATTCTAGGACATCAAATGTGCAACATCATAGGATCTAATGTTGATCGATCCAAATTTCAATAAATAGTTTTATCTATACTCATTTTCTTCAAAGCATTTAGTTATTGTTGTGAGTATGCAAAAAAAGGGTGAAACTAAGCATCAGATTGACTTCATGAGCATCAACTTAAAGGATGCATAACTTAGGTACTCTATGACTGACAAACATATATTTTCTCTTGTAAAAGAAATTAATTTTTAGCATTAAATTTTGAGGAATAAAGTCATCACCATCGCATCTAACCCTATTGTCAAGCTAACTCTATCATAGAATGAGTTGGGAGAATACTGAGGTAAATAGATGGCCAAGCTCTAGGAATTCAACATAGAGATTAAGCTTGTGAATATTTTTAGAGGTCAAGTCATTGTTCAACTCATGACTGAACCAGACCCATGCATCACCATTGAAGAGGTATGTGAAGCTCAAGTCTCTAAAGGAGAATGGTATATTGACATAATACAATATTTACCTATAAGAACTTATTCCCCAAAGCTCAATAGAGAAATAAGGAGAGATTTTGAGGCTCTAAGCCACTCATTACATGATCAAGAAGGGAGTCCTCTATAGAAATAACTATGAAGGTATTTATCTCATATATGTATCTTTAAAGTAAGCTAAGGAAATCTTGGAGAACTTACATCAAAAGATAGGCAGTGGTCATCCTTCTAGGAATACCACAACCCACAAAATTTTGAGGTTGGGTTATTATTGGCCAACCATATTTAAAAATACTCACACTCATGTCAAAATATGCCATGAATGTCAAGCTTTATCTAGGAGAGAAGTACACATAGCAATGCCTTTATAGCTAGTTATGAAAGGAAGGCCATTCGCCTAATGGGGTTTAGACTTCATTGGTGTCATCAACCCAAATTCTTCAATAGGCCATAAATTTGTACTTACTACTACAGACTACTATATTAGATGGATTGAATCCATAGCCATGAAGAATTATAGAGCATAATATGTGATTCACTTATTGTAGGAACATATAACAATTAGATTTGACATGTCTATTTCTTTGGTTTGTGATAATGGGTTGGATTTCATATCATCAAAATTTACTGAGTGGGCCCATGATAACTAGATCATTATCAGGTTAGCTTCTAACCATTACCCTCAAAGAAATGGAATGGTAATATCAACTAATAAAAATTTAATTTGTGATCAATAAATTAGTAGGAGACAAGCCTAGGGACTAGCACAATTTACTAAAGTATGTTCTTTGGGTAGATTGGGTGAGATACAAACAATCCCTCAAAGCCTCACCCTACCTACTAGTATATGGATGCAAACTAGTTTTCCCCATCACATTAAAACTACCCACTTATCAGTTCATGCAAAACTACATGGAGCCAAATGAAAAAGTTGAATCAAGACTATTGGCTATAATAAAGATGGATGATTCAAGGTTTGAAGCCTTGAAAACATTTAGCAAACACTAGGATGTGGTTAAAATGTGCTTTGATAAAATAAAAAAAGTCAAAGTATTTAGGATTTTGGAGCTAGCGCTTCTTTGGGATAAAGCCCATGAAAAGAAAGGATTACATGACAATTTTTCCCCATTATAGGTTGAACCCTATCAAATTTTAGAGATCATGGGCAGTAACACATTTTGTCTAAAGGACCTCCAAGGAAACAAGCTTACATATCCAATCAATGGACAATTCCTAATTCATTACTGCAAGGTTGTACCATCGGTTTATGTTATCAAGTAATGAGGGTAGATAAATATAGTTGTAGGATTAGATTAGATTTATTTCTTTCTATATTAGTTTTCTTACTTTCTAGATTAGATAACTTACTTTCTAAATTAATCTTTCTTGATTTGAATATTTTGTTCTCTTAGGTTAGATTCATGCTTTCATTAGAGTCATTTTTCACTTTCTAGATTAGTCATTGGTTACTTTCTTTGATGATCAAAATCATGTTTTCTCTGACTATAACCAAGCTATAAAAAACTTGACTTATGACTTGTGGGAAAGGGGGAATTAAAAGCTTGACACTTTGGGGACTGGTTTATATATTAGTTGTATTTATGTATTTTAGAGTCTTTAGGATGAAGGTAGGTAATCAGGAATTATTATAAATGGTGTCATAATTGAATACTTTTACCAGGCATGTTGAAGTTGCTCGTAGACTACTTCATACAAATTTAGAAAGTTTCCTTATTTTATTAGATCAAATACACTTATCACATTGAAGACCTATTAAAAGTGACAATTTTAGGAATAGGTGTTTTATTTAGGGATGTTCTATTAATGACTTGTTTTATAATTATACCATCTCACTAGGGTTCCATCTCTTCTCTTTTTTACTCAAGAGTGAAAGAAGACACAAAAAAAATAAACAAAAGAAGAAAGAACCAAAGGATTCAAAATACCAAAATAATATCTAAATGAAATCAAAAGGATCACATGATGAAATAAGGTTAATATACCATGCATCATGATCAAAAGGAAAATGATGGCATGAGAAAAGGATCCCAAGGTATCTTTGTTGAGGCTGTGGACACATGGATGGCAATAAATAAATGCCTAAGATTTCCTTATTTTTGAGCTTAATAGATACTATAATGAAACCTACAATCCCATCAAATCCTTTGAAAAAATCATCACAACATGGGTTAAACAAACTACACATTTTTGACACACAGATCTAAGAAATTAGGAAACAATTATGTTGTGTGAATCTAGATAGGAGTCCCTTTCATGTTTCTAATTTATGTATTCTTGTGTGGCATACTTCATGATTGATTTATGATTGTAAACTAGATTTATGGGTTCTTAAATACTAAGGAGTATTCCCCTTGTAAGTTGTCATTTGTTGTACCTAACACAACCCCTTTTCCCAGAGAGAAATGGGGACCCACTTTTTTCAAATTATTACCTTGATATTGAGCTCTATTTTATAAGAAATCATGATTTGTATTTTCATATTTTGGAAAAGTAGCATAGATATTTTTATTTCATAGACTAAATCCTTTTTATCTATCAATTTTTTTATCTCAAGATTTATGTTTTGGGATTTATGTTTTGGGGACTATCTTTAAGACTTATTCTTTCAGGATTTACCCTATTTTGTTTTTACCCTTTGGGCCTTCTTTTTCATGGAGAAATTGTTGAGGATTTATTTTTATCAAAGAATTTGATGAAAATATTTTATCTAAAACAAATCTTTTGATGGAATTGGTCTATGGGATTTTTATTATAGACATTTTGCCCAAAGTATTTGACATTTCCCTTTGCGCCCTATGAACCTACCCTTCACCCCTTTTTGAGATTCCCTTTTGGACCTTAAAAAGTATATCCTTTGAGGCTTTTTTCATGGACAAGATATCCTATGAAGTGGACCCTTTATATTGTGCCATACTACCTTTCAGCATTTTCTCATTATCCTTCAAGAATTTTGCAGTGTCTCTTTTGCCTTGATAACCTACCCTTTGGGTTTTGTGAAAGTGTCCTTTGGTCTTTATTGTTGTATCCATTTTTCCCAATAAATTCCTTCAATAATTTTGTAATTACCTTTTCATCACCTTAATATACCCTTTGGACCTTTTATTTTGGATATTTTGTCTAATAAAAAATCCCCAAAACAATTTCCCTGAAGGACACATGCCCTTCAGACCTTTTATTTCAAACCTTTTGTCCGATACAAAATCCCTGAAACAATTTTCTCGAAGGACACATACCATTCAAACCTTTTGTTTTGGACATTTTGTCTAATACAAGATCCAAAAATTAATTTCCCTGAAGGACACATTCCCTTTAGACCTTTTATTTTAAATATTTTATCAGATACAAAAGCCCCAAAGCAATTTCCCCAAAGGACACATGCCATTTAGACTCCCTACCAACCTACCCTTTGAGAATTTTGAAGTGACCTTTTATCATTCTTGAAGTGACCACTTACCCTTCAATACTTTCATCTTGGACCCTTTACCCTACGAGACTTATCCTTCAAAACTTTGTTTAGACCCCTTTATCGTACCAAGCCTACCCTTCAGGATATTTGTCTTAACCTCTTTGCCTTTCAAAAAATTCCCTTTGGAGACCTTAAAATGACCCTTAGTCATACAAAATTTCCCTTTGGGAAAATTAAATTACCCTTCATAGAAAGTGGAAGTGCCCTTTGCCCTTTCAAAAATGCCACTCAATAATTTTGTAATAGCATTTTTACCTACAAGCCTACCCCTCAGGACTTTTCTCTTGCACCTTTTCCCTAGACCATTTCCTTTAGACCTTTTGTTTTGGACATTTTATTTGACATAAAAGTATTGAAACATTTCCCCCTAAAATAATTATTTAGTGATAATTTTACCAAGAACATTACTAGCCTCACCATACTTAGCCAAAATAAAGGTAAAAATACTTCCCATCAATCTATTAAATGCCTCTGCCAACTTGAGCTAATAAAGTTTGAATTATATAGGAAATAGAATCATAGTGAAAATTGCACATTTATGTTACATGAACTATTATTTAATACTAAATATTATATAGGTGATTCATAGCTATTGAAGCCATTATTAATTTTTCACTAACTTTCACTCAAAGTCTCATACTTTCCTATAGTGATAAATAGCCCTAGCTAATATCTCAAGGATGTTGTGAGTAAAACAACTAAGCTAGAGATGAATTTTTTTTATAGCATACATATCACAAATAATAAGACTATGAGAAGTGCATAACATATACATGCATCAATGGCATCTTCATCCATGGCATTTTGAGGGGCAAATCTGTCATCCCCATAATTAATCAAGGACTCCATGGAGTTCATAGATACAGTCTTTGATGCTACAATATATGGAGAAAAGTACAATAGCTATTTATAATTATGGGACATCATTGATTTTTTGGATGCATTTTAACTAAAATATGAGATGATACTTATGGATAGACTATTCATCAAAGAACTGCTAGATTTCATATGTTAAAGATTACACTTTTCTACCACCAAACTATAAGTAATGCCATGTATTGACCTCCTACCATATTTTTTTTATTAGGAAAGATATCATAAGATGTTTTTCTCATCATTCAAGAAATAATACATTGGTTACATGCATATCAGGGGCTGAATTACAAAAGTATTTATCCTTGATCATCTTTGATGCTTATTTTGACAAACACATAGTGGTATAGTTTGATGAAGAGAGTTTAATTGAGAAGGCACTATCTTCATGGCTACTCCCAAACCAGACCATTTTATGGAAGGAGAAGCCAAAATGAGTAATTTCAATGGACAAATTTAGAATGGGGATTCACATTGGCATGACTCTCCCCAATCAATTATATGGTATGCCAATTATTTATTTTATTAATTTATACTAGGTGTCATTATTGTATATGATGTTCACCCATGATGTTGCATACGCCCTGGGCAAAATAATTACCTTTTTCTTGAGAGAATAGAAAATCCATAAGGATAGGCATCCCACACCTTCATTCAATTTCTACACGTTATCTAATTTATTGCTTGCAGTCATGGGTACTTGTTATAGAGATCTTGGGGAATTATGGACTTCAGCCACATATTGTGAAAAGAATAGGATTTATGACCATTACCAATTCATGCACATATATACATTGACCAAAAACATGGTAAATATTTTAGAGGATGTCTATTCATAGGTTTGGTGAGCCATTCATGGCTTACCATATGCCTAGACTTGGGCCTAATATTATAAATAATTTGGAAGGTAGAGGAGACTATTTCCTCTACCCAAATTTCACAGTAATCATGATTTCAAAAAACAAGTTTAACCCTTTGTGTCTTCCCAAGTATGTCCCAGACAAGTTGGTAAATTAAGAAATTTCTTTCGAACTATGGTGGAGTGTTGAGGAGGATTTATCTAGGTAGAAGAAAACCTTATTATTTTTTCATCATTTAATGATTAAAAAAATGGTTTATATAATTAGGAATATTTTCATGGAATTAGGTGGTAAATTTAAGAGTTATCCATTCTTTATGCTTACTCATAGAGATTGGGATCCTCATGGGCCTGTTCAAAATTAAATATAGGTATTTAACATCCCTTATAACCATATCCCATATCCTTATGTTTTTTCTATTTATTAATGCAAAATATAATGAGGAGTTTTTATGGATTTCCATGATCATTGGGCTAAAGGAATATCATTTTTAGATGATCCAAAACGACCCCTCAATCATTGCTAGAGAAGTGGATAGTAGGAAATATTTGTACAATGGATGGGAGCATACTAATTTTTGGAGAGGATAGTTTGAGGAGAGATCCAAGGACCAAGTAGGTCCCTCATCTCAATACCTCCCATTAAATCTAAGGACTATCAAAAAATATCTTGTGATACCTAAGCCTAGTTCCAATAAAGGATCATAAGTAGGGGATCCCATTAGCCTAGATTTTGATGAGGAAGGAAGCATATTAGAACAACTAGTTATAAGCACCATTCAAGTGTCCATTGATATGACCTAGGTATATATTGATACATATATTGGCATAACAACATTATAATCAATGGTATCAACATCCCAAGGCTCCCCCACACAACTAAAGAGCCATCTAGTTTATAATAGGAAGCTTAGGACTTCTACAAATAATCCTACAATAGAACTAGTTCAAAGCTTGCCTATTACATGTCATGAGGGAGAGGTTTTGATAATAAAAGACATTGAATATGACTCTAATTAAGAATTAAAATTAGAGGAAACCAAGGCCATGGTCCTCCAAGTAAGATCCATAGCATCAACTTCTCTAGGCACCCATCCTCTTTCAAGTTTTCTTCTATCTTATATACCCATTTTTTGGATAGTTTTTAATTTATTTTATGCTAAGATCACCCTAGGTGAAAGTCCCTAATTCTAGCTCCATTGAACCCTCCATCACCACCACTAACATTGGTCCCTCTGTTTCCACTTCCATCACACTCCTACTACCTACCTCCTCTATCCCTACTAGTAATTCTACTATCAGATCCCTCAAAAAGAAGGTGACTAGGAAGGTGAAGACTACTTTATCCACCCCATAATTTCATGTTCATTCCACCCAAATTTCCCATCCATTGTTATCCACCACTTATATATAAGAAACCATAGTCGAAACTACTAGTAAGGGAAGTAAGGCTAAGCCCCAAGTGATCATGATCCACCAACTCCCTTAATTTGGAGGAATGGATTGGTCCAAAATTATATGACATTCCCTACCTAAAATCCTTATTAGGCCCCAAAGGACATAACAAGTTCAATAAGAGTTTGAGGAGGATATTTTTATCACAACCTCTAATGCATCTTAATTAGACATCCCTCCATGGGTAGTTGACTTGAGAAGTAAGGATTTCCAAATGCTAAGCTTCAAAATCAATGAACTTCCCTTAGTTTCCACTCTATTTGATTCCCATATGGTACCATTTAGAGAGTGAGAAAGATGAAGCTTCAATATGATGAAGATATTAAAATCATCCTTAATGAAATACAAGAAGTGTTATCCCTCACAAATAGATAGAACAGGAAGCTAGGGTAGCCTCCATTTGTTGACAATCTTGTAGACCTAGCAAAAGCACACAAGGATGCAATAGTTACTATCCATGAAGGCACAAAATTGGCTCAAAAAGAGATTGAGGATAAAGTGTATACACTAGAGGGTAAGGTAGAGAAACTAAAGGATTAGGCAAAGATGGTACACATTCATATAGGTATAGAAGCTAAGGTATAGGAGGTCATTTCTAGATGTTATAGTTCTCTAGAGGCCATGGAGTTCATGAAGGCCAAAATGGTCCCTCATGTGAGAAATTCCAATCAATTGTTTAATTCATTGAGAGATGATAATTCCAAGTTGAATATGTTAGTTATATATACTAGTAACTCTCTATTCAGTCATCTTGACCTCATGACAACACTAGAGGCATCCAATGCCTTAAACTTAGTCATCATCAAGAAAGAGGAGGCAAAAGAGTTGATAAAATTAGTTGGGGATTTAGTCCCCAAGTATCAAGAACATGAGGTCTATCTCCTCCAAATTTTTCATTAATTTAAATTATATAAAGTCAAGGATGCCACTATTAAATTGATTAGTAGGATCAATTTTGATAAACTTATTCAAAAGATAGTGGATGATTTCAAACATAGCTTACAAGGTTTAAAAATTAAAGAAATAGAATCAGAATTGAGTAAGGCTTGAAATAAGGTAACTGACATCAAAATTTTCAAAAATAAGTTTTAGATAACCAAGGATGAACATGTAAATCTCCTTGGGTAGGTTGAAAGAATTCATCAATCATCACTACTATATTTGAATATTATATGATAATAGCATGATATGGTACATAAAGTCTATGAGGAGAATGAAGAAAGGAAAAAGTAGACTTTTGGTAGTGTTTTGACTTCTATAGCTACCACCTCAACATCCACACTGACCAAGGTGCATGCAGTGATTCATATGACTAAGCCTTGATAGGATAAGATTTCATGCATGTATAGTTTTGTAATGACAGATGTATTTAGAACTTATTTATAGTTTAAGCCTTTTTATTGTAAAAATTTAACTCTTTATATTTTGTACACATGCACACATTACATAGTTTTTAAAAGGTTACCTTTTTTATTTAATATCTATAATTTTTATTTTATAAGGTTTTGGACCATAGTTAGAACTACATGTTTTAACTACCACATGTAATGACCTTGCATATATTTAGAGGATGAGGTAACCCCTTCCCCAAATCTATATATACAGATGTAACACAACTTAGTTTTTTATCATAGAAATTTTAATACAAGCATCAAAGTAATTTTTGATCATCATTGAAGTGTTTAAGTATTTCTTTCCAACTTCTATGCAATTTATTGTTATTCCCATGGTTAAGTGTTTTGATAAATCTTTATTATTCTAAAGTTATGAATAAATTATTGATTTTTTTGATTAATAAACTAATATTTAAGTGTGCAATAGTTGGTAAACATATTTATTAGAATAGTTAAGTTTAAATCAAATCATATTTTTGAATATGTGCTAGTGCTTTATTTGGTGTAGTCTTTTGTGTGTGTGCGATTGCCACCTCAGATACTTCATTAGCTAGAGTCACAATCTTCTAATTAAGGGTGTGCAATAGCTACCCCCAATTAAACAAACTTTGTTTGAGGATTTTTAATTTCCTACATCTTTATTTCTTTAGAATCCTTAGCCATGTATAACTATATGTGTATAATTGTTATTAGAAATAGTCATAGGTTTTGAAAGCACATGTCTATTTAGAAACTAACTAGGGAAGTGGTTTTTGATAACCACATAGTCTTAATTTTTACTTTACCCTCATTTTTTGAATGTTTCTTAAGATCTACCCACTTATATCATCAACCACTCATCCATCCAACTCGCTCAGAAATCTACTACTATTAGGAACCACACCTCCATCCAAAAAAAACTTATCAACAACATGTATGCCATGTCAATATCCCATTAATAGGTTAAAATAAAATGCATACCTTTAAATCATGCCATAGAGTAGATTTTGTCTCCATTGAGATCCTAAAATTTTAGAGTCTACCTCTCTATAAATGTAGTGTGCATAAGACCCACAAGGAGTGACAAATGTACAAGGATTAATTTCCCTTCCTAATATAATTTTAGGATTATATGTTTTTTATTAGTTAATTTGGAAAACTAGGGGCCAAAACCTTTAGATATCAAAAAAGACAAGAAGGAAATCAAACAAAATATGCCTTCAAAGAGACGACGGCACTAGCCAAGAAACAACAGACACAGAAACAAAACACAAGAAATGGAAAGACCAGAGTCAGAGAGGACTCTCCTTACATAACCATTGATTTAAGAAGATCATTAAGTTTCTTAGTATTCTATACATTGTTATCATACCCAGTATTACCCACCTCTTTTAGCATAGACATGTTTAGGATAATTGTATTCTAGAGTCCCTTGGTGAAAGTCTGCTCCAGCCTCTGAATATAATCCTTCAAGGCCCCAATTTTAGATTTCTAATCAGTCTGATTCTCTATTTCCTCACTAGATTCCTTGACAAACATTTTCCCCTTATTGTCAACAGTTTCCATAGTGTCAGCACCATGCTCCTCAGTAACCTCAAAATCCCTAGTCTCTTGCTTCCCTCGAGTGTCCTCAAAAATTTCCTAGATTTCTAGCTCCTTAGACTCTTCCTCCGGGTTGCTTCCTCAAAAGAACTTTCTAAGTAATCAATTAATTTGTCATTTAGGGTGGGTTTACCAGAAATCTATCCCAATGTTTGAACTCTAGAGGAGAAGCCTTCCTTATTGATTTTGGAAGACTTATAAGATTTACCACCTTGGCCCCTCGTGGCAATACCCAGATTTTTGTGGGTCCCCTCCGTGGTCTCTCTAATATTCTCTTCCTCCTCATCAGCCTTTCTCTTCTTGCCCTTCTTTCTTGCAAAAGAGCCATGGGTGTCAATAGGGATCTCTTCTGGTGTGGAGAAAGAAACATCTTTTGTTTTGGTAGGAGTAGGGGAAAAATAGGACTCATCAATAGCATCGCCAAACACCAGATTGGAAGGAATGTCTCCACTATCAATTCTGATAGTCTTGGATGGCTCAAGGGCCTAGTGAAATTTGTATAAGTAGAAAATTAGGCCCTCGTGTAGGGGAATAGGGTTCATATCCAGCTTCTTATCCATTTTTGCTCTCACCCTGAGGACAGAGTGTTCTAAAGAGGAGAGCAGGTAAAAGGGGAAACTAATAATAGCATTGCACCTAAAGTGATTTAACATAGGGATGTGGTAATTGTAGAACCTAGTAAATTAACCTTTGAGCATGAAGTACTTCATGAGAGTGAAGCACACTCCATCTCATGGCTCTGTAGTTTAGCATGCTCGAATCCTCCTTAATATAGGACAAGTTCTTCTCCCTCTCCCAGAAATAGTTTGTGGCTTGCAAGATCCATAATTTTTTTTCCTTTGAAGTTTTATGCCCTGCATGGTCATTCCCATGGCCATAACAATCACCTTTTTGGAGATTTCAAAATTGATTTTGCCCACTGTGACCCACCTATTTAACTAGGATCTCACAAATTGGTCAAACAAGTTTTCATCGAACCCATTAAGCCTTTCTAGATATGGGTTGATTCCCCCTTCTTTATAGTAGTGCCAAACTAGTGGATTATCCTTGAATTCATAGTATGAGACTAGTTCTATTTGAATATGGTCTCCTCCCATTTTATATTTGTAGACCTAAACCATGGAGTTCTTAAATTTAACCTTTAACTTTGAGATGGTTGCTAACCCTTGTTTCCATTTATGCATAATGAAGATGTGATGGCTCATTATTCAAAAAACCCTATAGAGATGATGTTGTCTACTCCCATGCTTGGAAATTATTTCCCATTGATTTTCATAATGAGACTTGCATGCCTCAACCTCATGATATAATGAATCATGAATGATTATCAAACGAGTACCAAAGTTAACAAGTTCTGAAATCCACAATGGCCCTCTCCAAATGGACCACCTCTGAGAGCTATGCTTATCATAAATGTACCTCATCCTTGACAAGTCATCTCCTTTTGAATAATATCCCTAATGTTTAAGGGAATATGAACACCTTGTTTCCACACCCTCTAACCTAAAAATTGCTGGCCAAGATTGGCACAAGCATCAACAACCCTAGTTCCTTCTCTATAAATATAGGAAATCTCTACTCCGGAGAACCTCTACAATAGAAATTGAATATCTGTAATGATGTCTTTTAGCTTAATTCCCAAATTTAATGTTTTATTAACTACATCTATGACTATTTTAGATTCTCCTTGTATACTCAAGTTCCTTATTCCAAGGGATATAGCCAAATTTAACCCCCATAGTAGAGCCATTACTTTAGCATAGTTATTGCTCTAGCATCCTATTCCACTAGCATAGATAGCAGTCATCCATCCTTTATCATTCCTTATAATTCCTTCTCCACTAGCTTTACCATTTGATTTGGATGCCCCATCAAAGTTGAGTTTCATCCAATTAGGCTTTGGGGGGGATCCATTTATTATTTAGTCTCTGTAGAATTTTGGAGTTATTATACCCAGGGATCTAGTTTAACACCTTCCATTTGACTGCAATTTGGTTTTCAATTTGAGATAGGGGTTTCTCTACAACATGAATATGGGCTGTTGTGACACTTTTCATAATGGTCTTAACAAAGGAGTGAAACACCTGAGATGCATTTCTAGCAGTGTCCCTAAAAATTTTGTGGTTGCATTCTTTCCATAAAATCCAACTCAAACATGGTAGAGTTTACTTCCATAATTCCATAAGCCAAGGATGTGTTAAGGTTGGATTCTAGCTAAGGATTACTTATTTAAGGTCAAAATTACAGACCCATTCAATACCAAAGTTATTAATTATTGTGCCCCATAATTCCTGGGCAAAAGCACAATAGATGAAGAGGTGTGGAACTGATTCCTCTTTTGAACCACATAGAAAACATCTGTTAACCAAGGTAAACCCTCTCTTTTTAAGGTTATCCTATGTTAGGATTTTGTTATGAGCAGTAGCCCACCAGAACATGTTAATTTTTGGAAAAAATTTATAATTCCAAACCTTTTTCCATACATCTTCATTTTGAGCTTCAAGAATGAGTAGATGGTAAGTAGATTTGACAGAGAATGATCCATTCTTATCTAGACACCAGTACTATTCATCTTCATAGGGTAAGAGAGGGATTCTAATCTCTTAAATGCATTGTTGGATCTCTTGCACTCTAGAGAAAAGCTCAGGCTAGTGATCACATTAGTCTAATAGATTTTTCCAGCTCCGTATCCCATTGTTATTTTCCATATAATCACTGACTCTATCTCTAAAAAATTGAGTAGCCAAGTCAGCAATCTCTCCATAGTTTCCTTATGTGATGAGAGCCTTGTCCTTTAACTAGATATCATCCTAGAATTTAATATGCCTGCCATTTCCAAGTTTCCATCTAATTCCCTGCTTAAGAAGGCTTCTGCTTTTTAGCATTTTATTCCATATCACATATCCTTGGGGTAATCCCATCTGTTGAAGAAAGTTGGAATCCTCAATGCTATGCATGTATTTGTCATACATTATTTCCCCCCAATCATTATTTTTATGGATCATGTTCTAACTAATTTTTGAGAGAAGGGCTTTGTTCATGTTCCTGATAGACCTAATATTGAGTCCACCATGAGATTTTGGAAGACAAACTTTTTCCCATCTGACTAAAGACATTCTCTATTTGTCTTCCACCCCTAATAATAAAATTTTTCTTTGGATATGTTCCAGTTTATTAGCATAATATGTAGGAATTTTAAAAAGAGACAGGAAGTATGTAAGAATACCTTGCAGTGAGGCCCAAAGAAGTTGGAGTTTACTAGCATTGCTGAGGAGTTTCCCTTTCCAACCAAGAAGTTTCCTCTACATTCTTTCCACAATTCCATTCCAAAAACTAGGAGATACCTCTTTGACCATGAGTGGGAGACCTAGGTAGGTAGCTGGTAGGCTAGCTTTAGCACATTCTAATATATCAATGATTATATGTCTAAGGTCATTAAGAGTGTTAAAGAAATACACATTGCTTTTTTGGAAATTTATCCTTTGTCCAGATTCTATGGCATAATTATTTAAGATATTCTTCCATATTCTAGCTTCAATCACCAGTGAGATGCCAAAGAAGATGGTATCATCTAAAAACTACTGCACCACCATAGGATGAAGGGAGGAGGTAGGTTTGATGCCCACTAGCTTATTTGAGGCTATATCAGCTTGTATGTATATTCCCAATGCCTCTGCCATAATGATGAATAAGTATGGGGAGAGAGGGTCTCCCTACCAAATTCCTCTCAAAGATGAGAAAAACCCTCTAGGTACACCATTCACTAGCATCAATAATTTTATAGAAGAGATAGCACTCCATATCAAGTGAGACATTTTATCATTAGACCTAAATTTTCTGATCACTTGGAACAAAAAAGTCCATGAAACTCTATCATAATCTTTAGAAATATATAGCTTGAAATCCATACTAGGGATTTTGCTCTTATCCATGGAGTGAATAGTCTCATGTTTAAGGTTGAATCCTCAAGAATCTGCCTACCCGAAATGAAACCTGCCTGCTCGAAATGAAACCTTTTTGTGCAGGAGAAATAATTTTGTCTAGTAAAGGTTGAATCCTCATAACCATCACTTTAGTAAATAACTTATAAATAGTGTTTCATAGACTATGGTCCTAAAATTATTAAGGTGTGTAGGTTGTGATTTTTTAGGAACAAGTACTATGAAGGTGTTATTAGCTTGTTTCAAAAGCTTACTTGATCTAAAAAAATCATGAACAGCAGCCATAAGATCCATTCCTACTATCTCCCAATATTCTTGAAAGAATATAGGAGGAAAGCCATCATGGCCCAAGGCTTTGAATGCACCCATAAATAATAAAATAGCATGAATTTCTTCCTCAGATATAGGCTTTAACATCTCCAAATTATCTTCTTCCATTATCAAACAAGGGATATTATCAATGAATTGGTTCATAGGCCTATCATTTCCATCATCATTATTTTCTTCAATGAGAAAATTCTAAATGAAATCCCTGGCTTGTTCCCCTATCTCATTATCCTTAGTAATAATGTCACCATTATCTAGAACTAGCTTAGTTATTGAGTTGGCCTTCCTATGTTTCATGGCTGAGAGATGAAAGAAGGCAGTGTTCCTATCACCCTCTTTAAGCCACTGAACACGAGATTTATATTTCTAGAAGACCTCTTCTCTTTCCATAATATTCTTCCATTCAAAAGAAAATACATTCTCTTCTTCTAAAGTGTCTTCAAAATCATCCCCTTGAGCCATCAGTTGCTGAATATCTTCGATTTTTCCCACTATATTTTTCTTTTGCTGAAAGACCTACCCAAAGTTGTATCTATTCCATCCATAAACTTCTTGTTTAATATGCTAAAGTTTTTTTACTATTATAAACATTGGAGTGCCCTAAATAGGAATTTTCCACCATTGGGCCACCATTTGACTAAAGTCTTTGTGTTTGATCCACATAGCTTCAAAACAAAATGGGGAAGGTCCAAATTGTCCCTGTTCTCTCCAACTAAGGAAGATCGGGAAATGGTTAGACATGGTTCTAGGAAAAGCCTATATATGCATATTATGATAATCATTCTAGTTACTTGAGATAATAAATCTATCTAACTTAACCTGAATCATTTGATCTCCTCTTCTTCTATTGGACCAGGTAAAATTTTGGTTTTGCAATTCAATATCTAATAATCCCCAATCATTGATAAATTTAGCAAAGTTGAACATGTTGTCTGAGTAATCCATAATCCCACCCTATTTTTTAGAAGGGTATAGAGGTGTGTTAAAATATCTAGCTTTCTTGAAACTGCTCAAGTCTCTCCATAAATTCTACCTCAAAGCTCTGTTATTTGGTCCATAGACATTTATCAACGACCAGTTCAAGGATTTCCAAGAGAAATTGATAATCAAGAAGTGATTGTTATAATCCATAAGAGATCCCTATATTTTATAATTATTCCACATAGTTACAATCCCTCCTAAAGCCCCTTTAGCTGGACTAATGCAAAAAGCTACCTTAGGCCATATATAGTTAGCAATTTTCCTAAAACTCTCCTCATTCATCTTGACTTCTTGGAGTAGTAAAATATCTAATTTATTATCTAAAATGTAGTTTTTAACCTCAAACTATTTTGAAGGAATGTTAAATCCCCTTAGGATCCAAGATAAGATTCTCATTTGGAGGTTTTGAGGGGTTAGGTCTCTAGTATTTTTTGTTTACCACTGGCAATCTCCCTAGCAATCTCTCTTTGTCTTGTTTCTCTTAGGGTTGGTCTCCCTTATTTGGGATCAGTGCCAACATCTACAAATTTTTTACCTTTTTGGTTCTTTTTCTTTGGGGTAACCCATTCCTCCTATTCATTACTACCATTTTGTCCTATTTCACCTATTTTTGAATAACTTCCTTCTTGATCTCTGACTTCTAGAGCATGGAAGATGTATGTGTATAACTGTAAGTCTACTTCTCCTTAAGTAGGATATATTTATGGAGTTACTTTTTCCTATTTATCTCTTGAGACTTTGTCTTTTGCATTATCTTCCTCTATCAGATGGGTACCTATTTTGCCTTCCTCAGATATATTAGTCTATTTGTCTAGAGGGTTGGTTGTGTCTAATGTAGGCTTCTGACTATCATCCGATACTATATTTTCTAGGATAGCTTTTCCCCCACTTCTAGTGATATCCTCCTTTCTTGTCTCCTCTACCTTTTCTGTATTGTTGGGGTTTTCCACATTGCTCCCCATTCCCTGCTTGCTATTCTTTCTATGGTTGAGAGATTGATCCTCCCCTTCAACCTGGGAATCATCTTTCCTTCCTGTTTGCTTCACTTCGTATTGTGTCATTAAATGCCCCTTTCTCTTATATATTTGATATAAAGTGGTAGCATTTTCATATGTGATCAGCTGAGTCTAGGTCCCATATTTAGAGTTTAGCTCTATGGATGTAGGGAGAGTCCTATTAATTTCAACATTGACACATAATCTAGCATACACACATCTGGAATTTGTTCTGGTTGTGTGATCTACAGTGACATATTAACCAATAGAATTGCCAATAACTATGAATATTTTTTCATCCCAGAATAATGGGAACCCTGACAGTCTTACCCAAGCAAGAGTAGACTTATTAAGATATGAGTTAGGATCAAATCTTGGTTTCCACAAGCATAAGGCAAGAGAATGTGGGCCATACAGCCATGGTCCTCTAACAAGAGTAGCTATCATGTCCACCCTATTCATAAATCTAAAAATGAATATGCTTCTTGCCATGGTAGTGATCGATATGCTACCCTTAACTTTCCACCTAGACAAAACCCATTTCCTAACCATTTCAATATTAGGATGGACTGAGAAAAACTTACCTACCAATGCAAGGTCCATGGATGCCATGATTTCCTCCACCAGATCACCTGGGATATTCATGGTTGTGCCCTCAGAGGTAACAGGGAAGCTCAACATGCTTTTTGAGGGACACGTCTTTTCACCTGTTAGTGTTTTCTTCCATCCATTGGATGGAATATCCTCTATCAGATTCTTGATCAAGTCCCCAGAGGCACTGCCACTAGCAGTGGCCTCCATTAGATCTGTGATCACTCCGATTGCACTCAGGGGGCCCTATTAGGCAAGAAAAAACTAGTTTCAAAATTTTCCACATAGAGTCAATCGGGATCCAACTTATTTTTATTAAGGATTAGATGTTAAAATATTGGTAATATTGTCTATTTTTTGGCAACATGATGATTATATGATGACCTTTAAAAAAATCATGGATATTTTAATCTATCATCAAAGGTGATGATTCACATTAATAAAAATACTATTTTATAATAAATGAGACTTACCATGAGAGTAAATCCACTTCATGACTAAATGACAAGTAATCCTCCCATCCATCCAAAAATTTGGGATTGGTATACCATAAAAACTAGAGGAGTCCCCATTTTTCAATTCATTAAAGCATTAATTAGGTTTCTTTAAGAATTAATTATATATGTCAATATTGAAAAACCTTAAAATGTGATAACTAGGTAATAAAGGGCATAATTGGTATTGCACACAAAATTATAAGGTTGGGAAATAAATTCAATTGGCTTGAATTTATAGCATATGAGATAAAAATGAATGTATAAATATTTTGGCTAGCACAACCCAACCATTTCAATACCAATTTATGTTACTCTTACTCTATTTAACATAATGGATGTCTCTTGAGGGATAAATGGCTTTTGATGTGGATTATTTCCCAAATAATGCATTCCTTAGCTAGATATGACCTTGATATGGACAACATTACTTACAAGTGGGAATTTTTTTATGATGGTGGATATATATTTATTCATGATATGAATGCTCCATGATTGAATAAATATGTCCTATAATAAAATAGGTCTATTTAAACCATTACCAAGCTCCATAATGGAGTACAAATCATAAATCATGAGCTGAAAAATATTCTAGTAGTACCCCTTCCCTTCTTTATTAAAGTACATATAGTGTAAGTATAAATTAACTTAAAAATAAATTAGTTGCATAAAATTTTCAACCATTAAATCCATATTAATAGTTTGGAGTAACCATGAGATAAACCATAAGATCAATCATAGGCTCAACCTTAGGCACAACTGCAAGTGTCAGTGTCAATAAAATAATACAAATTAGCTAAATACAAGAAACATATGTCATGGTCAACTCCATGACTAGTTAAAAAGACCCAAATAATATCACCTTAGTTTGGTGACCCATAGATACACATTATCATAGTTGATTATGATTCTAGATCCTTTAAAATTCACTCCAGCGAAGTATAACAATTATTGATTGACAATGTCAAGAATGACACAGATGAAGAAGAAGAGGAAGAATAATTTTTATTTTGGAAGGATGTTCAAAAAATTTAGGTTTGAAACAAGTTCCCATTTATTTTGATAAATTAAATTCCCTCGCCTCTAGCATCCATCACAATTGACATAGTTACATAAGTGGAATGGCTAAATCACATAATATAAGCCTTATTTCAAGAAAAGGCATCAATATTTGGGTCGTAAGTACAAACAACTATTATCAATCAAATTTTCACCATTTAGAATGTATTTTAAGCCTTCAAAATTTGATGTAACATGGAAACACCTCAAGGTTGTGGGTACCTTATTAGATAAGGGAATATCTTGGTTAAAGGGATAGCTCCCCTTGACAAATCACTTAAACTCAAACACTAATCTACCACATGATAGGAAAAGGGAGAGAAACCTATTATAATAGAGGTGATACACCAAATATTATTTGACCAATATCAACTAGCTATAAATGCACATCAAATAAGAAACTCATCTAAACATGACACTACTCCAAATCTTCCTCTCTACATAAATGTTTCTCGTGAAGGTTGTGAAGAGTGCTTGAGCTAGGAAGACTATTCAAGAGGCCATGGCATGATGCTATTGAAAATAAAACTCACTAAACACTTAAACCTCACTTAGACACTTTAAGAGACCTATAAAAAGTATTCCAAACTGAACATGAATGCTAAACAAGGATAAGCATGCCAAGGAATAAAGACTATCACTTAGCAAGATCAATTCTTCATGCATGCATATTAAAATCAGTCCATGAAGAAGGTAAAACTAAATTATTCTCATTGATCAAAGGATGAAAATGGTTAGGGATTCACCATACCCAGGTGGAAGATACAAACATATCCTATCAATGATGAATATATAGAGAATGAGAGAAGAATGAGGACATAGGAGAGAGAGAGAGACATGTGTCCAAAAGAGACTTATAATAAGAATGGAGTTTTAAATTGACACATCAATTACTCAAGGACAAGTTTTGGTCTCTTGAATATTCTCTTCTACTCCAAGTCATGTGGAAGTTTCAAACTTTGCTTGACACCTTACCCAGCTCTTCAAAACTACTCTTTACCTTGGCTTGTGGAATGACAAGTGGACTTATTAATGTTCAGGTCATGTTGAGTTAAATATTTTCTCTATTCTTGAAACCTTTCAATTTATCTCTAAATTTTCCCTTTGACACATCACTTCATTCTCTTGCTAGGTGTCTTGAAGTCTCTCTATCTCACTAGGACAATCTTGCTTACAAGTGTCAAAACTTGATTTCATCTTATTTAATTCATTATCTCTCCATGGATGGCCTATTCACATCATATGAAACCTAAAACAACTCAATTTTAAGTCTCAAACTACCCCCATGAACTCATTCTACATCAAAAGCTCTTATTTAACCTCATTCCATGTAACCTTAAAATGTGTAAACCTATTTGTGTATAATAATGTACAAAGTTTATTGAAAACCTAATCACATATTTGATGACCCAGTATGGTTTTACATCTCCTTACCAAATTTCATGTCTTGACTCTAAGTGGAAGTGCACTATTTCTCCCTTTCTCTCTTAAATTAGGTCTTTATTAACCTTACAGGCCTAGAGATTGATGTTTAGCTCTATAGGCTTACCAAACGTGTTAAATATAAAATAAACAATTTATTTAGTTTAAATACCTTCTAAGGATCCTCCATGTCAAATTTTATCTCTGACACCTTGTATAAACCTCCCAAGCATGCTTATAACAACCTTCTCTAGCCCGTTTTATACATTATACCTACACATGTGCCAACCAATGGCATGAGAAGGTTATCATGGTATTTTTAAATGTCATACATGTTTTTTCAAGGCTTATTCAATTCATCTAGAGGCATTAAAATCATCTTCTCTCTCATTAGGTTAAAATTATCCTCTTTGGTAGCCTGTGAGTGCCTTGCACTCTTAAGGATGATTCATAAATCTTGGGGTGTCAATAAACTAAATAATGAAACAAATTTCAATTACACAAGTTATTATACCATATCCAAATATATTTTGTTACCATTTAAATCTTTTATACAATATTAAGTAAGATAAGGTCTCTCAGGCTCGTAGACTATATTCTATGATGTTAAGAAGAGTTGAGGCTTGTAGGTGGTGATTTTAGTTTAGTTTTGAGTTTACAATTACCTAAATATTTATTTTACATCCACATTGACTTTATCCCATGATTATATTATCATATTTCTTCTCAAACCTTGTTATATCCTTCATCAACTCATGTTAGGGTTTTTGAGCAAGTTAATGCTAGTGACCCTAGTTGAATGTGTTTAAGACTTTTCTCATTTTTTTAAATACATAAGACCTAATCTATTCTGGTATAATGTCCTTATCACCTCCTATGTTCCTAAATTATTTCATCTCAACTCCAACTAACCACCCTTCTCATGACTTCTCATATAGGTATGTGTTTTAGAATTAGGCTTCTTTATCCTAAACATGGCTTATCACCATTCAATGCTTTATCACTGAGTTTGAAGGTCTTATGGAGATATAATAAAACTATTAATCCAATATAAAAATATTTAATTCATACCTCTTCTCTTTACTTTAGACAAGTGACCTTCACTTAGGCAGATAGGTAGGCCTGTGTATACAGTGACAATGTATAGAGGTTTGAAGTGAGTTGGTTTAGTCTACATTTCATGACTATTCTTTTAGTTCCATTGAGTTTATCAAACTCATATGGTATAATTGCCTATTTATTATAACAAAAAACTCTTCTCAAACTACATAATCACTTTCACTCAACAAAGCAAATAGACCTATAGGAAGCATCATTTTAGATAATCTAGACTTGTGACTCTAAACTGGACTAGAGTTAATGTTAGAAAAAGAATAATTTTCATAAACTCCAAATAAATTTTACTATTATTATGGTAATAATTTTGATCTATTCACCATATATTACATTAGAGAAAATTTTGAATAATTAAGACTTATTTCTTATAATTTTTATTGCAGTTGGATTAGTAATAAGTCTAAACTATTTTAATTATTCTCATAGGCTTAATGACTATGTATGTAGGGTTTATGGATTTTATTTAGTCATATTATCTCCTATTTAAATACTTAAAATCTTCAAAACATATTTTTTTGGATTTCCTACCACAACTCTAGGGTATTCATGTTCAAGACTCACTTTCAATGATCATACTTTTGTCAAAGAGTTTCATAAGTAGTCATCAAGTCATTAAGGATTGAAAACTTTACCTATAGGTGTATTCATTAGCATTTTTAATAATATTTGAGTTTCAAAACCACTCATTTGGAATTAAATAATATCCTACTATTGAAATGAGATAGTTATCCTTTTTATAACTCTACCACCTTTTTTAATGATTGTACATTCAAAAACACCATTCATATATTTCATGTTTATCCAAGAGGTGGATATATGTGACTTCTAGGAAAGGTTTTTAGTTTTGAGTCTTGAATATGGATTAATAAACTCCATCATTAAAATTTTTAAATTATTCCAACTTCTTGAAAACTCCTTCTCATCACTCTACAAGTTCTATAATCTTTTGCAACATTTTTAGACCTTGCTTTCTTCCCTCCATATGTAAACCTATGTATGAGCATTAAACCTATAGACTCATTCATGTTAACTCTCCTTTAGTTGTCAAAATTTTTAGGTTTATTCATGAGTTTTTATCCTCTCCTATTATTTTATTGAATTCATGTGTCATGTTTCTAACTAATTCTCCCTCCATGGCAATCACCTCTTAGTCCAAAAAGAGGACCTATAAGTCTATCATCTATAGATCTCTATTTTTCTTACATAGAATGATAAAAACCACTATATTGATTCATAGACACCTTGAGACTATAAAATATTGTCTTCATTATCATAATCTTCTTGAATATATTATAAACCTCTGACTATGTATTTTCATCCTCAACTTGTCTATTTGGTCTGTACAAGCATGTATAAGGTCAGTTCATAAATACTCATCCATGTTTATTTATGATGAAATGGAAAAATCCAAACCATTTTATTGTTTGATAAGATATACTATGTATCTTCATGGCTTTGAACATTTTCAACATAAGGCCTATAGTCCATGAATGTCTACTTATAGGTCTGTAACCTGTGGGTAGAAAAACTTATCCAAATCCTTTTGGAAAATGTGTTTAACTTTAAATTATAGTTGACTTGAGTTTTCAAAAAATTTAAAAGTTTATCCCTCATGGTTTATCATTGATATTCATTTCCAATTTGACCAAACTTGCCATTCAAACTTGTAGAAGACTATTACTACATATACCATGCCTCCAAAGAGTAAAACACTTGAAGCCTATATACAAAAATATCATTAATAGGGAGAGAACATTAATATATGAGATTAAGATTAATTTACATGAAACTAAGGAACTTGTAAATTTTTAAGGTTACAAACCTCTCAGACAAACCAAAGCACACTTGCAATAGGGTGATATGCTTACACACTTGAGACACTTTTCCTCTTGTTGAAGACACTTGAGAAGGTTGAGTTTATTGATTAAACAAAAATTTAAATGACTATTTTTCCATATTAAAACATCCCAAAAAACCATTCATCTCCATTGAATTATTAAGTAGATAAATAAGAGCAAAATTAGAACCTGCTTGAATGGACAAGGCATAGTGACTCATAGTCACTCTTAGTGATTGTTAATAAAGGAGGGGCCATGAATATAAAAAATAATGCCACTAAATTTAATCTAATTATGACCCCTAAAAATTTCCAAATTTTTATCTCCCAACTTTATCTCTCCTGGCCATACCATGCATTTGATTTTTGTCTTTTTGTGCTTATGAAGGTAGTAATAGAGAGAAGAAAGAATGTTTTGCATCTGTAAGACTTAAAACTTGCTCCAAATACTAAAACTAACCTGTGGATGTCTAATAGACCCTCTTAAACCATTTTCATCTAAAAATTGACCTTCTAAGGCTGTATAAGTGCCCAAAAGTGATTGTAAATGGGTATTTTGCTTAGTTTAGGCATTGGAATATAGATTTGTGTATGTTATGACCATTACCTAACCCATTTTTGACATAAATTACATTAGGTTACTTCTTGACACATTTTAATTTTAACTTGGTATGTACAACTCCTCAAAAATAGGCCAAAAGGTGACCAAAATGAAGTTTTAGTACATAAGAAAATAATAAAAGGTTAATACATGATATTATGACCTTTAAGACACATTAATAAAAAAATTTAATGAATCTAAACCATGTAAAAACCTTGACTACACTTTACAACACCAAGACTCATAAATGACCCTAGGAATAGACAAGTACATATGAGACTAAACTTTGGATAAATATATAAAATGACTAATGTGACCACATGAAGGCCATTTAAGACCATATAATACCATAAAAAGACCATATACAAGTTTTGAAAACCCTATGAAAAGTTTCAACCTATAGGGGTGGACCATTTTTTATTTGGGGTCAAAAACTAGTCAATAATAACCACCACTACATAATAGCAAATTGTAGTATAATAAATAGAATAAGGGTATGATAATTGAATGAAATATTGAATTTCACCTATATCAATCGAAAGTAGTGGGGAATAATTTGAGGTCTATTCTGATCCCTTCTAGCCACTAGTAAGAAAAATATTCACACTAGGTGTTCCAAAACCACACCTCGCATTTATTTAAGGAATGTAAATATTCTAAATTACATAAATAATAATTGAGGTATTCCATGTAAAAGTTCAAATGTGAGAGACTCATGTAATGGATTTCAAAAATAAAATTCTAGTCGCAATTGTTATGTGACTTAAGGTCAGTGTCTCTAAGCATCAAATTACAACATATCAACATATAGTTCTCATAACAGAAAAACATCCTCTCTTAAACTCACCCTTGCATATTCCCTACATATTTCACCCCATTCCCTTACCCATTATCAAACCTCTCATAATTTTGATCAACTACACTTTTAGGACCAAGAGGAGGAACAATTAACTTCATACATTACAAAACTTAGGGTGGAAGAAGATAAATCAGCTGGGGAAAAGGCTTAGAAATTTAAGGATGACTTACTCAAATAACAATGGAAATATGTTGAAAAAGTTTCAAAATATAAATTTAAATAGGAATATAATGTGAAAAATAACACTGGGGTGATAAATCAACCACAAAATCTAAGGATAAATGGTTTGAAGACCTACAAACATAGGAATTACTCAACAACAACATTGTAGATGGAAACAAAGTAAAATATGTTGTTGATAAAGTATAAAAATATAGACAAGAAGAAAAAAATGAGAGAGAAAGAAGAAGGAATAAAAAATAAATAATAATAATGATCAAGCTACAAGACAAACACAAACTAAAAAATAAAAATTGGACCAACTGAAGGTAACATCATGTTTGTATACACATAATATTTTCAAACTTTTATTAATTACTAACACTTCGTATCTTAAAATAACCTATCAAATCTCAATCTCTCTGAGTGCATGCCTTAATGGGTGCACTAGGAAAGGTGTGGGTAGAACATCAGTGCTTCATAATATTGTTGTTCCTTTTGTCACTTGCTATCTACACACTAGCTCCCTAAAACCATGAACCGTAAGCTTGTTCTTATCTTTCCTATCCATTCTAGTTATTATCATGCTTTATTCATTCATTTCTTGCCTTATTTACCTTTTTACCTATTTATTACACTAGGTCAACCTAGTTGACCTATTGTATTCTGGGTTCATCTTTGCTATTTTAACTTGTTTACATCTCGACCAACCTAGCACAGACTTTAGGCATTAGCCTGATAATGTATTAGGTTGAACTAGTTGACCTAGTATATTTGACATGTTTAAATAGTTTTTAGGTAAGATACTACTATATATACAAGGTCATTTACCACCATTTCATAAGATTTAAAAGAGAGTGAAGAATTAAGTGAAGAAGTGCTAATAAACATCTGATTATTGATCATTCTACTTGAGGAGTAAAGATTTAGGTTTCAATACTTTATTTTGGAGTTTTGATATTTTCTTATGGATAACTCATTTATATTATTGGGTAGTTCAATTATCCTAGAGATAATTTATCTTGGTTATCCTTACAAGCCACAACAATTGCTTAGGAAGCACCTTGGCCAAGGGAGAGGTTGAGACTCGGTAGGTTCATCTTCAAACGTAAGTATTCCTAACTTTATTTCTCCTTTATAAGAGTAGATAGATAATGCAATATGTATTCTTTTCTTCCATGTATTAGTATTATGTATAAATTTATTGATTAAATGTCTCCTATGCATGTTTAATTTAGTTTTTGTTTATTTGTTTTGATATAACACCCTACTTTGTGCCACAAGCTTTGGTGAGCATTAGATTAGTTTACTTTTTTTTATTAGAATAGTTTACTTTATTATTTATTACATAATAGAACATCAAATCATAGGCCTCTTTTAGGTTTTTTGTGTGATTATGTTAAACTATAGGCTTTGGAACCCTTCCTAACATGATGTGTTATGATAAATGATACAAGTGATCCCTTAATTGGGTCTAGTAGATCCCCATATTGGTCATGCTCCCACTTAACAAGTGTATGCCCAATCTAAAGTATAGGTGTGCTCTATCTTATCCAATCTAGGATTAATTCATTATGCATCATGTAATTCTAATTACATACATTTTGGTGAACCTAATGTGAATTAAATCCTTATTGGATTTATTCACTTTTATTTCATTTATTTCATTACTTTGTCATCATTTATATCATATATTTTTACATACTAGTTTGATTATGTCAACCTAGTTTTCTTTTTATTTGTGCATAGGAATAGGAAACTAGATCAACCAGCGCAACTCAGTATAGGTTTTTAACACTTTTTTAAATAGCAGTTTAGCCTACTAGGTCAACCTAGTCAACCTAGTGTATTTGGTCACTTTGTAGTAGTCTCTATACAGCCTGATTGATAATCTCAACCCAGTACAGATTCTAGTTTCCAGACTTTTAGATCATCCTACGAGGTCAACTAGCTCAACCTAGTACATTTCTAAACTTTCAATCCAACCAACTAGGTTGACCAGGTTGACCTAGTGCATTTTGAGCACTTTTCAGTCAATTTTTGCATTGCTTCATCGACCAACTCGACCCAATTTCTAAGTTTTGGATCAATAAATTCTATCTCTAAACCATCAAGGTGATTTTATATTATTTTGTATCTCTCTATTTTTTTACTTTCCTTTCAAGTTTGTAGCCTTCAAAATTGCCTTTGCACAACCAACTAGATCGACCTGGTCAACCTAGTTATATGTCTTGTTTGCTATCTAAAATAACTAGGTCAACCTAATCAATCTAGTAGGTTTTCCAGACCCTATTTTCAATAGTACTAACTCAAAACTCTCAATTTAGTTTGTTTGTTGTGCATATATTTTTTCACTATACCTTGTTTCAAAGTTGGAATCACCTTATATTCTAATCACATATTTTATTTCAATTGTTTGCATGCTTATAATAGTTCACATAGTCTAATTAAGAGGTTTTTAATTAACCACTTAGTTGTACTATTTATATTTTATGCACACATGGCCAAATCATTTAAACATAAAAAAGCATTTTAACATTTGACAACCCTAGCCAACCTACTTAGATTTCATCACCAAGGGGGAAGTTTAATTGAAACTCTAGTCAAGCATAAATCATGGTTAATGGTATATTTTGTCTAATCACCTAACACTCTTATCACTGTAGTGTGTGAAGTGAGGGGATAGGCC
This sequence comes from Torreya grandis, assembly GCA_037957365.1. Lineage (NCBI taxonomy): Eukaryota > Viridiplantae > Streptophyta > Pinopsida > Cupressales > Taxaceae > Torreya > Torreya grandis. The sequence goes on along the minus strand of JARHVA010001393.1, from coordinate 1,104,532 downwards.
CTAATACCAAACCTGTATCATTGCCACTATAGTCCCTTTCATCCTAAAATCACCTAAAACCATCAATAGATTCTTATTTAGTACCTTATTTACAATCAAATCTCTATTATTTAAAATCATTCTTAATAATCTAACATTCCAAGTTGACTAATTAGCTAGCTTTACTTTGTTTGTTTGTTTGTTCTTTGCTCAAATTGTGTCTGCAAGAACTTTCACTAGCTCATATTGGTACGAGATTTTTTCTTTGGTTGCATTAATTAGATTGACTAACATTAATTAAATTAATTATTTACTTACTTTCATCATTTAATTTCTTAGACTAACTACAAATTATCTCACTTTATTTTCATAAATTGATTATCAGCGCTTTCTTTTTCCTATTTAGTGTACTGGTCTACTAGGTTAACCTAGCATATTTTCTAGCCCCTGTACACTGCACTAGGTTAACCTAGTCAACCTAGTACTATTTTCAAACTTTTTTTCCCTTTTTTACTATTCCTTTTTCTCTTTATTGGGTCGATCATGTCAACCTAGTTTAGTTTCATAGGCCTAGTTTTTACACTAGGTCAACCAGGTCAACCTAGTTTAGTTACAGTCACTTTTTGATTTCTTGTTTATTTCAAATTACCTTTCTTCCTTTCATCATGGACTATCTATTTATTGATAACACTAAAAATCAATCAACAGATATCATAGAATTCACCAATCCTAATGGGGTCTCTCATAGACAAAGTAGGGTTCCTTTTGATAATGCTAGTAATGTCCATATTGTAACTCATACAACAAATTATGAGAATCCTTATAATACCTCTTTGCATCATAAATCTCTCTTCTTATAATATAAATATCAATTATAATATACTCTCTAAATGTTTTTCTTTATCATATAATTCCATCAACATAGAGGGAAAGACCCTTCTACCATCTATAATCTCATGATTAGCCATCAAGTTGACGAGCCTCATTCTCCTACTTCCACTTTCTCAATTAGATTTGGGGTTACTGGTTTATTTACTTCTCAACCTCTTCCTTCAATCTTGATTCCTTCTTATGCTATGACATCATCTTCTCTAACTTCTTCTACCTCCATGCCTAGTATCTCAACTAACATGGTTGGTTCTACATCTAGTGGTCCTCTTATAAGATCCACTATCCTTAATCCATCCACTAGCTCATTGTTTACTACCCAAGGTAATCATGCTTCTAGTGCTTCTACATCTCAACCTTTTGCTTCATAAGAAAATTTTTCCACTAATGCTTCAAATTCTCATATCTCTTCTCAAACTCTTGTCAACACTAATAGTGGTGCCCAAGCCACTAATAATAACTCAAACACCAACACTACTTCTAATAACATGAAATAAACTCATAAACAATTATTACAAACTCTTAATCAAATGAACACATTTCAAGCTCATAACATGAATCAAATGATGAGAATACAAAACCACCTTCTTAATCTTCAAACATAACCACAACCAATGGTGGGTATGCATAACCAAAGTGTTCCTCTTCCCCCTCTCTGAGATTCTCAAGGTAAACTCATTCCTCAACCTCCATTATTCAAAAAAGTTATCAAGAATTTAAAAATTGAACCTCTTACTACTTAAATTGCTAATATTGATATTAGAGGTATAACACATACCATCTCTTATAATGGATCAACTGATCCTACCCTTCATTTTAAAATATTTAGAAACTATATAAGGATTCAGTCAAATTAAACATTTTTTTTGCTACCAAACTCCTTGCCAAAACCCTCATAGGTGATGCCTTGGATTGGTATAATAAACTTATATCTCATTCCATAACTATTTTGGAAGATTTAGTAAATGCTTTAGTACAAGAATTCTAAACTAGTGATCTTCTTGAAAACACTTTGGCCCACTTCATCAATTACAAACAAAATGAAAATGAAACAACTCAAGCCTTTGTTAAACCATGAAAGACTTTTTCAAAAAAATGTGAACATAACATGGTAGATGACAATCTCTTTCATCTCTTTACAAATGCTTTAATTCTTAAATTAGAATATCGAGTTGTACCCTTTCTCCATGTACCTTGGAGGAGGCCATTAACTAAGCCAAAAGATAAGATTTATTTATGCCTCAATTCAAGCCACCCCAACCTTCTATGGGTCCTCATCAATTACTTAAAAATAAAAACCAAAATATTACTAATGATGGTGTTATCGATTCATATGATACCATTCACAATGTTCAAGCTATCATTCCTACCCCTTCTTCAGAACCAGTTCCTTCTAAAAAATATACTAATCCTCATTTATCCTCACCAAACATTGTTAATGTCCATAACCCTCTTTCCTTATCTAAATTGATTAAGCATCTACCTAGGCCTCTCCTTTAAGACATTGACCTTTAAAATCCTATGAAAACTTGGTATGATCCTAGAAAATTTTGTTGGTTTCATGATAGTTGGGGTCACTCTCATGAGACCTATAGACAACTTCATAATTTAGCTATATACTTTCTTCTTGGTATTAATTTTTATCGTGATGCTATCACTCATAAGCGTTAATAAGCTTATGAATTTTATTTCAAGGATTAAAAAACTCATGATAAAACCCAATCCTTACATCAAGCAAATGTTCATTTAGCTATCTGCAAAGATCTTATAACCTTTGATGATGATCTAATTTACGATTTTCCCTTGGATAACCCATCTAATTCCATTTATACTCTTATTCCATCATCTTCTAATAACAATGTTAATCAACCTTCTAATGATAATCAACCTTTTATTAACACTTCTTTTAATTCTCAAGATCAATCTAAACTAACTACTCCATCACCAAATGATTTACAACCTTCTTATAAACCTTCTCATTTTTATCAACACAAATTTCAATTCTCTTCGATTCCTCCTTCCAAATACCTCCTTAACCATTACACACCTATATCTAATAATATTATCATGGGTTATGATGAGTGGGATCCCATTGTAGAGCTCAATAATCTCCCATCTCAAATTTCATTTCTTGAGCTTATGAGGACATCTCCCCATCATCAAAACCATCTTATGCAACTATTATTTGAGATGAATGTCCCTTTTCCTCAATTAGTAGGATGGGAGGTATCCTTATCTAGGTCTAAGGATAGTATCTTGCAATAATGTGAATAAATATCCATCAATGTTGATGAAACTATTGATACTTCTTTCTTTGAAATTTCCCATCGCATCTATGATTCCTAATGAGATTCTACTTCATGTAAATCATACTCCCTTATTTCTTAGTATAAAAATAGGTGATATCCAAGTCAAATTATTATTTATTAATGAAGCTTATGACACTTTTGTTACTTATCTTGATTTCATTAAAACCCTTTGATATTTAGAATGCAATCTTAAGTCGACATGCAACACCTACCAAGGATATGGTAGAATAAAAATGCCTCCTCTTTGGTGAATGTGGCTTCTCATTAATGTCCCACATATTACCATTCATGTAAATGTTATGATCTTTAATTTTCCTCTTTCTTATAACATTTTTCTTGGTAGGCCATGGACTCATCGTATGCAACCTATCATTTCTTCCACCTGCCAATGTGTCAAATTCCCTTATAATGCATTAATTTACAAGATTTAAAAGATAATAACCCTTAGAATTTTGACCAATTCCAAGATCATGGTGTTTTTAATATTATTACTCTTGATCCTTTACCTAGTATTCCATTCCATGAATCACAACTTTTTAACTTTCCTCTCAACTCAACCAGAGGTTACAATGGCCATCCCAATCTCATTGGTAACATTCCTCCTAACCTTTTAGACTCTAATGATGATGAGCTTGATGAGATTAACTTAAATATAAAAACTTTTTATCTCACACCTCATCTCATCTTCCAACTTTTAGCCTCATTGTAACCTCATTCTCATAAACCCGCTTGTGATGACATTCATGTTGTCTTATCCAAGACTAGGCATTCTATTCACCATGATTATTTTGATGATAAATTTATTCCAACTTGTGTCATATATCTTCATACACCATATTATGATGATGGATATTTTTTAGATGATCCTTTATTAGGTGGCCTTGTCCAAGCCTATGATGTCAAGATTGTGCATTAACATTCTTCTTTATTTGAGTATTTTAGTGCATCTTCTCATGTTCCAACATTTATAGTTCTTGATTCTTGTATTTTTCTTTTTATCATAGAGTATATATGGTTCTAATGCCTCTAATTTTTTAGGATCTCCTTAGGACTATGCTCATGGATCATTTTATGATAGGACCTTACCATTTTTATAGGTTCCTTTACTCCCATCATTGGTTCACTCCTAAGGTTAGTGCAGACCTCCTTAGACCTTCTATTGATCCTATTCCTCCCATAGTGGAATATATGTTAGAACTAGTTACTATTACTTCTTCTTCTATTTATGAGCCTACTTTTATTTCTTCTATTAGTACTCCTTCTATTCATCCTACTTCCATTCCTTCTCCCTGACCACCTTCTCTTGGTGATGGCTTGATTATTTTGCCCAAGATGGATCCTTTTCTTACTAAATGGGCTGATGATCCTTCTCTTTCTGCATCCACACCTACTACACCTTCTCCCATGAGTGTTTATCCTAAGAATATTCATAATCATATATGTTACTTCTGTGGGATAGATAATCACTCTTCTACTAATTGTCATAGTTTATGGTAATATATTGATACCTTATGTCCTTCTTCCTCATCAATAGACACTACCATCTCTCCTTCAAAGATTCTTCCTAAATGTATACCTAAGTACGGTGAGATTTTATTATCTATGGCACCAATGAGGCACACATCACATTGATCATCATTGTATCCTTCAACAACATCTTAAGTATCATCTTATAGCTATTCTTGGACCTTATACCATTCATCCCATAGGTCATTCTCACAATAAGGCTCATCCTTCTTCTCCAATAACTACACCTTTTGTGGTCCATTAACCACATTTTATGCCTCCACCTATGGTTCCCTCTCCACTTTTAGACCCTCCTTCACCCATGGATTCTTCTCCATTAGTGATTCCATCATTTCCCTTAGATCCCATTCCCACACATTCTCCTAACTATCCTTCACCTAATTTTCCTCCTTAGCATGATCTAATGAGTATTTCTAATGTTTTAGTTTAGGAGATTAGAAAAGAAGTATTTTCCCAATATTTAACAAAGATCAATGAGACATTAGTAGTAGTTCATATCCATATTCATAGAGATTTATCCAATGTATTGGATAATGTGTGTGGATACATTTAATAGAATTTATGATCACATGCATGGTTATTCTCATTTACATTTGGATTGGGAATGTGATTTAATATTATTTTTATCTATTTTGATTATATCATTTAATATTATGTCAAACTATTTTATCTTATATCATGTTATCCCTTCTTGTTGTACTATATTTAAGTTTTGATTATTTATCTTTTGCATTTCCTTGTCCCTAGTATCTTCATGATTGTTTGTTTTCTTATCTTTATTTTCATAGATAACTGTCATGGTGACTTGGTTATATCTACCCTATTCCCTTTGGTTATTATCTCCTTTTACCATGTGATCATTTAGAAAATAATATTTCTCATTACTATTTCCTTTCATTGATCCTCCTTTAGATCTCCTTTTTCCTTCTTCTTTTTCCTTAAACTAAGCATATACATGGTTCAGACTTGATATCACATACTTGTTCACTATCAAGCCTAAGTGTCCTAATTAGTCTTTTGTCTTAGGTTACTTAGCTTCCTTTATCCTTAGCCTACATCTCATTCATGTGTATCACTATCTCTCTCATGATTTTTCATTTCAAATTCATATGGAGGAGGAATCTTAAAAATCCTTTAAAATAAAGTTAAAATCCAAATCATTTAAACAAAAGGTAATGATATCAAAAAGGTAAAAATATTCTCAAAATTCAAATCACACTAAAATATGTGTTTTAAATCACATCTCCTTATTATAGTCAAAGCTCAAACTCCATAGTTGGCCTCATGGTAGAGCCGAGGTCCTTTAGGGTGCGATATGCTAGTAGATTAGAAGAGGATAATTAAAAAAAAAACTCTTAGTGCTACCTACTTTCTCACACCATTACCCAATCTTCATAGTAGATAAACAACTCTATAAGGGGTCCTAAAAAGTGGGGAACATGTCATGGGGAGGTAGGTCCATTTTAATTTTATTTATACCAATCTACCTTCATGAGTTGATCTTTGTAGCATACTTAATTTCTTACAAAGCTTTGTGTTTATAGGGAATAGGTTTCCTTTGTACATAGACAACCACTAGTCACTTAGTGTCTTCTCATGTCTTTATTATGCCTCTTGCCTCCTAAGGTCTTCTCATAAGACACCTAAGTCTTTGATTTTTACATTCCCTTTCCTCATATTTATTCTTAGGAAATATTTTATTTTCTTTATAATCACTCCCCATGGCATTTCATTTATGAGTTTCTTTGTAATATCATGGACAAAACCTGACATTCCTCAAAAATTACCACCTTTTTCATATTATTACCCACATCCTTGATTTATCATTCCTAATCCTTCTTCTTACTAATGTTTTTTTGGTATCCCTTGGGTTTTATTTTTTGAGTTGTAGTGCAAGACCGCAGATAGTAACCGACCCTCCTCACAAAACAAAAAAAATCCAATAAAAAAGTCGCCATCTAAATTACATGTGTTAAGTAAGAAATAAGATTCGATTGATTATGAGGTTACACATCATTTGACATATTTCCCATCTTGATATTTAGTATGTTTTATGATTACTTCATTTTTATTTTGCCTTTTATTTTCTTATTTTTTGAGTGCATGTATGAATACAACCATTTCTTAAATTTCTCATACTTCCTAGCTTGAATTAGTATGATCAATTTAAGACCAATTTTTTACAAATTTTGTTTCTCTTTTATAATTCCCATCATGAAATAGTATAATTTATTGAATTAATTTTTATTTGTTTTTATTACCATTTGTGCCCTTTTCATCCCTTATACTTTATTACTTTGTTTTTCATACTTTCCAATGTGATATTTAGTATGATTTTACTTGTTTTAATTTGGAGCCAAAATATTTCACATTGGTTTAAAAACAAATCCCCCTTTTACAATCTTTTTTTCCATTTTCTTGGTTCTTAATACTTAGTCATTTTTCATGTTATTACACATTTTCCAGCTTGAATTAATGTGTATTACATTTTTTATTGATTATATTTTTCCAAGTCTTTTCGCCTATTTCTTTTTAACCATGCATGTGTTATCCATAATGCTAGAAAAAAAACCACATCACATATATTTCCTATAGCATATATAACAAAGCTAAATACATCTGCTAGAAATAAATATATCCAAATCATCTATAGCTTCAACCATAATTAACAAATACAACCATCATAAAGACAACATATAAAACTAACACCAATATGCCAAAATGATACATCATATATATATATATCTTAAGAGTTTGATACAACATATATAATCATATATAATGCCTTAGTACTAGGACTGAGCTCCATCATGTTTATCTCATGGTCTAGTCACACTACCTATTGAGGCCTTGATCTGACTCCTCTAAATAGTATGCTATAATGAGGTAGTCCAAGATCTCAATTCCTCTACCTATCTTTGTCGACATTTTATCTACACCTATGCCTATACCAACTTGGTCTGGGTCACTATATGTAATTGTGTCAGCTAGGTCTACATTTCCATGTATGTATACATCATCTATGTCAATGTATCTTGATTCATATCTCTCTCATTGAATAAGACCTACCTCTCCCCTACACCCATATCTATTGGTGGTTGTTCCCTCTCTCTCTGCATCTGTATCTACCTAATGACCTCTCTTGCTAGTTTAAACTAACTTGCCTAAATTTGGGTAGATGGTACACTCAAATCCTCTAGTGTCATGAGGTTTTATGGATATAGAGTCTCATCTAAGACATAATGGAGTGCTCACATAACTAAGGACCCTTATCTCTCCTCCTCATCCTTAAGTATAGCTATAACATCACACTAGATGGATATTAGATCATTGTCATATCTCATAATATCTATCTATCTACAAAATAACAAATTAATCAATAAATTAATCATATTTTATCTTACCTATCTGTCTTAGCTCCTATGGTCTCACCATCTACACACCCACATAGTATAGTCTCCATATCTGAATGGCCTCATGGTACCTCTATAAGTTGTCTCCTTAGTTCAAACCTAGCTATCATGGATCACATCCATCTTAGCCTCTATTTGAGTGGTATCTCTATCCTCTCCTCTAGCTCCTCTACTAAATCACCAAAGATGATGATGGTCTCTATTATCTCCTCCTACTTTCACCATTATCAATTCCTTGGTGGTTGTAACTCATCTCTCTATAGATCTAGTGGTGGTATATTTAGTATATTTTCCCCTACCTCCACCTCCTCCTACTCTACCCCTCATCATGCCTAACCAATCCATGGTCACTCCCGGCATGGCCTCAATATCAATCTCACTATTAGTGGTCTAAGTCCCATTTTCCCTCATGGTTCTCTCACATGTTAAGCCACTACTTGAGCATCAGTATTATTGTCATTAGATGAGCTATACCCATCTACCCTAGCACTTATGCCATCGTATATGGCTCTCTCCACTATGTATAGTTCCCTATCACCTCTATCCTCTTTAACACTAGTCCAACTATGTGCCAGCTCTCTCAAGTAGTTACTAGCTACTCATATGGTCAGAACACTATGTCAGTGCATCTCACCATCTATAGTGCTAGCACATGGGGCATGACCTATGCTACCTATTCCTCCCTCTATCTCCTCACCTAAGGTGACCTATTATTGATTTCATGGGGTAATCTAGCTAGTCGATACATAGGAAATCTCTCATATATCCATGTTGTGAATAGTATAATTGGTCCCATGGTCTTATGTCCTCTAACCCATATCTCAAATAGATCATGAACAAGCTAGACCTAGATGATAGATCCTAGATAATATAACACTCCCTCCTCCAACATCATCCTTCTCAAGGTTATCATGTATAGTGGTATCTTACCATCTGAATTATGATAGAGCACTCACTATGTCACAAGTCTTATCACCACCTTCCAGAGATCCAAAATCTATGACATATATACATCATCCATACTGATTCTCCACCCTAACAAGATCATCTTTGGGCATGTATCCCACATGTCTAAGGATCCCCTCTCCTCTATGTTGTTCATTATCCCTATAGTCACTGGTGCTCCTACTATGGGTAGTCTGAGGATGGCATGGATAGCCTTTAGTGTGATATCCACCTCTATCACATCCCCATCCACCTCTCATCTGAAGGTGTTGGTCAACCATTCCTAAAAACTAAGGAACATGACCAACACATCCACACTTAGGGGATCTTGCACATATCTATTATACCTCCTAAACCTATGGCTACCAATCTAGCTCTATCTCCATCTATCAACCTATCTAAAAAATTTGGTAACCATGACACATCTAGCAACCTTTAGAACTATGGCCATCTCTGTAATCAAGAAATAACAAAGGATGTATTTGTTCCTCCATGCAATGTATAATCAAATACATTCTTTATACATTCTATCTTTAGTAAAAAAATAAGCATAATCTATTCATTTTTATCTTATTTTGGTCCCTCTTTCCCTTCTTTAGTCATTTCAAACCATTCTAGCCATCTTCAAGATTTTTGCATGCCTTTTGGTGCTTATTTTGGCTCCCTAGTCAACCTAGTTTGACCAAAATTTCCCTATTTTTATCTTATTTTATCCTAAATTTCTTTTTTTTCCTCTTATCTTCTTCTCCCCAGTATTTAGGTTCTATTTTGGCCCTTACAGACTAATTAGACACCTTTTCACTTAGTTTTAGTAACCAGAATACACTAGGTCAACCTACACCTACTAGGTCAACCATATGAATTTTTCCCTTGATTCAACTTACTAAATTGACCTAGTTGACCTAGTAGGTTTAGTGTGCTGACCTAGTATATTTTTCTCAAATTTTGTCTTTTTCTTGCTTTCTCCCTATTTCTTCCAACCCATTTCATGTCTTCCTATTTACTACCCTTAAAACCTAATTTTATTCATTATTGATATGTATAAATTCTTAAAATAAAAATTTACTAAAAATTCACTTAAATCAATTCAAATTTCAAAAATTGGTTTGAGATTCTCAGTTGCATACCTGTAGTGCACATGTTCTCGCTCTTAGGGTTCTCCCTTGCCTAGCATGTCATTACCTCACCATCCTAGCTTATATTCTCTCCAAAGATCTTTTTGTCCTTTCTTACAAATCAAAATAACACAATTATTTCTCTTTTTCCTATTTAAAACCACTTTTTCAAAAATCAAAATTCTCAATTTTTTTCCTTCAAATTCCTTGTTTTACTCATCCATTTTTTAGACTATAAAATGTATTGGATTCATGGTGAAGTAGAGATTATTTTCCACTATCATATGCCTATCTTCCAAATATTTCTATTTTTGGCTATTTTTTGCACTAACTTCTACAAGTTCACCTAGTGTGCTTTACATTGGATGCCTTCATTTCCTTGTAATCTTCTTTTTTATCTACAACACTAAAGTAAGTTAAAGTTATGTGTTTTTTAATTATATCCTTTCATTTATCTTATCTAATTCCTATTTCATCATACTTAACATCACAATTATGTGTTATCATGTTCTATCTTCAAATCACCATCCCATGTTGCAATTACATGACACGTGATGAGCTTCAGCTAGGGCATATATATACACATAATATTTTCAAACTTTTATTAATTACTGACACTTCATATCTTGTAATCACCTATTGAATAACAATCTCTCTAAATGCATACCTTAAGGGGTGCATCAAGAAAGGGGTAGGCAGACCATCAATGCTTCATAACATTGTTGTTCATTTTGCCACTTGTTATCTACACACCATCTCCCTAAAACCATGAAGCCTAAGCTTGTTCTTCTCTTTTCTATCCATTCCAATCATTAGCATGTTTTATTCCTTAATTTATTGTCTTATTTACCTTTCTACTTATTTAGTATACTAGGTTGACCTAGTGTATTATGGGGTCATCTTTGCTATTTTGACTTGTTTACATCCCAACCAACCTAGAACAAACTTTAGGCATCAAGTCAAGAATGTACTAGGTCAACCTAGTTGACCTAGTATAGTCAACATGTATGAATAGTTTTTAGGCAAGATACTACTATAAATATAAGGTCATTTACCACTATTTCATAAGAGTCAAAAGAGATCAAAGAATTAAGTGAAGAAGTGCTAACAAACATCTACTTATTGACCATTCTACTTGAAGAATAAATCTTTAGGGTTCAATACTTTCTTTTAGAGCTCCAATATTATCTCATGGAGAAGTCCTTTGGATGCTTAGGTAGGTTGTGTATCCTAGATTTGATTTATCTTGGTTATCCTTACAAGCCACAATAATCTCTTACAAAGCACCTTAGTCAAGGGACAGGTTGAGACTCGACATGTTTATCTTCAAAGGTAAGTATTCCTAACTTTATTTCTCCTTTATAAGAGTAGATAGATAATGTAGTATGTATTCTTCTCTTCCATGTATTAGGATTATGTATAAATTGATGTGAGTAAATGTCTCCTATGCATGTTTAATTTAGTTATTATTTATTTGTTTTGTTCTAACCCCCCACTTTGTTCCACAAGCTTTGGTATGCACTAGATTAGTTTACTTTTCTTGTTATTAAAATAGTTTATTTTCTTGTTTATTACATAAGTGAACATCAAATCATATGAATATTTTAGGTTTTTTATGTGACTATGTTAGACTGTAGGTTTTGTAACCCTTCTTAGCATGATGTGTGGTGACAAATGATATAAGTGATCCCCTAATTGGGTCTAGTGGATCCCCATATTGGTCATGATTTTGATTAACAAGTGTATGCCCAATCAGAAGTGTAAGTGTGCTCTATCTTATCTGATCTAGGATTAATTTATTATGCATTATGTAATTATAATTACATACAATGTCCACATATAATAGTTTACGACCCATAATAATAAATATTTGAAATGACACAACCATGACAAACCTCCATTAGACTTAGTTAAACATAAAGGAGATCATAAGATGAAGGCTAGAAAATATAAGAGGACACAGATAGGTCCTAGTGAATAGATATAGAGGCTATAAATTCCCATCTTACAAATTTCACCCTACCTCTAACACACATACAACAATTAACAACATCTCCAACTTAATCAACTCAAATAACATTAACTATTCTAACTCAGGAAGTCACCATGGATGTTGTGAAACTTACATTAGAAAATCATATATAAGGTATCACTACCTTTCATACTTACATCAAGAGTTTGATATGATGTATAATAAGTTTACAGGGGTGAAAAAATATTAATATGTGAAATGAATGAAATAAATTATAAAATATATATCAATTTTTTTTAATGCATCATACACTTATTTAAACTATAAGAGATGATGATATTAAATTAATTTTGCAAAACTCAATCTCATATTTTCATAATTTTTAGCATATTCAGTAATGTACTCTAGATTGGACCAATTACAAAAATGATTTTAAAACCCTTTTTCATTCATTTCAAGACATTAAATATGAACCAAAATACATCCCACCTATAGAGATTATTATGCTACTATGTGTGAAGAAGTAAACTCAAAGACCACAAACCAAACATTTTCTTCCACCACAACCTTATCAATATCACATTCTCTACATAAAAATGACTTCCAAAATTTTATCTAAAACACCATGTGCAAATGGGAAGTATTCTAAATTTTATCCTTTTAAAGCCACAAAGCTAGTGTCACATCCACCATAGGAAGGTACTACCTTTTCAATATTTTGTTCAATTTATGGTTCAAAAACATATTATGGAAAAAAAATTTATGAGCCAGTGAAGGAATGTTTAAGTTCATAAATGGTATCCTCTTGGTTGCATTACCCTAGTGAAAACATGATAAATGTGGTAGTGTGGTATTTTATTCAGTTAAAAACCTAATATCATGGTTATGTAGTATGAAAAAAGTGAAAAATGTTAAATGAGACTTCAAGATAAACTATGACCAAATCATATTCACATCAAAGTAATACACAACTCTCATCAACTTTATGGTTGGAAAAAATTAGACGCTTAGAACATTCATTATTATATTAGATTTGGTCTCATGATGAGATAATAATTTTAGTCTAGGAATATATTGGTAGAAGAGTGTGAAATGTATTTCACACATATTTTTTAAAAAATTTGAACATGTGAAAAATGCATAAGTTTGTATATTTTTTATAAATGGTCATATAAGTCATTGTAACTATTTGAATATGAAATTTCTACCTCGAATTGAGAAGAAGAGGAAATGAAAGGTCATATAAATAAATATTCATGTTCCATTCAAAGTGTATATATACCTAGAAAGGGTATTAAAAAAAGTTGTTTATCTCTCTTAATTACTTTAATTTAATAAATATCTTAAATATTATGAATATTAAAATTTGATGTGCTCTATGTTGGATTTTATTATGAATTAGTGTATCTTCATATTTTTATTACATAATTTGTGCATATCCACTTAGACAGATGAATATGTTGTGTGAATGAACCTAATGTAAATATATTGTATAATTTATGTTCCATCTATAGCTAACCTTTGTTAGTCAAATAGTTTTGTGTATTTTTTCTAGATATGTGTTAATCTCAAGTCTTATCATTTGGTGAGTTTCACTATAACCTATACTACTACAAGAATTAGCATTACATGATGATGAAAATAAGGGAAATTTTCTAACATCCATATAATTATAAAATGGTTTATTAATATGAAATTCATACACATATTTTAATCAAAAACAAAAATATATAAATGTAAGTGATGGTTTATAATAAAAATATGGTGACTATGTATATGTATCCCATCAGATAATTATATGAAAAAATAATTAATGTTAATTCATGAAATCATGAAAAACTAAGGTAAATTCAGACCTAGGAATTAACATGAGGTGAAGGGATGGATCATTAGTCCAATGTAAAAATTCATAATTGAATGGATTAATATATGAAGGATCAAGGCTGTACTAACCACCTTATATATCATATCTATAAATATACAAAAGAATTTAAACTCCCAATAAATGGTAGAGAGAAACAAAAACATAAGTTCCCACCAATTACATCACTAAATGATCCCATTGAGATGGAATGATAGTAGTATAATATTTATAATGAATAGTATGAATAATTCAACCACCTCTTTAAGATGGAATTGTAGATGAAATTTTGTGATTATGTAGCACCTTAGTATTGTACACTTGGAAAAATCATGACCCTAGATGTTCCTCTTAGTTTTACACATGATTTGCTTTTAAAAGACTCATATTTTATCTATGTTGTGCCCCTTGGCCTGTCTCTTAGTCTGACCAAATTCTTCATATATAAATAGATGTGTAGGAAATAGAAGTCACATACCCTATTCTTGATACAGTCTAGGGTTGGGTTGTAGAGTGATCTATTATAAACCTAGATAGTGGCCATGCCAATGTGTAATGGATAATACATCATGAATAAATGGCCATTCTCTGGTCTTTTGTCCTTACTGAACAATTGCTCCTAGAGTTTGGCACTGATTATCTCTCCCAAGGCAAAAGTTAACTCTAAAGTCATCAATAAATCCAAAAAATGCACCCATTCTAGTTGAAGTAAGTGGATTATAGCATATCCATATAATATATTAAGTAGGGCCATTCTAATATGGATTTCCATCCTAAATTTAGTGATGGGAATGGGGTATCTAGCCTTGAGGGTGATTATTTCCCCTGAAACAATCTATTTCCTTAGTGCATTTTTGACTGTGTTATATTTCTTTCATAATTCAAATTTGTGCCCATTATACATGGAATTTGTGATTGGTAGTCTTAGGTTCCTATAGAAACCATCTCCTAAAATATAAGAGATAACTATTTTATGTTACATGTGGTGTAAAATTGTCGTAAAATTTCCCTACAAAGAACAAGTCCCAATTTAAGTTGATGGAGGGAATCACTTCAAGTTGAGGTATCATGAAATGTAGTTGGTTTTTTAATGATAGCAAGTAATTTACCAATTATTTTTTATCAGATGTTATATTTTATTTACATGAATAGTCATTCATTATTTATATTACATCCCACATAGCTTTGTAATTGGAAAATTTACCAATTAACATTATTTCATGGAAGACAGTGTCTATGTACTCTATAGAATCCTTGATATAGAACTTCAATGGTGGAAACACTCCTTTGAATAACTTGGATGAGGAAGCCATATTATCTAGTTCACCTATGTAGTTCTTGTGATAACTCAACTATTTATGTTCTCACTATAATTAGTTCACAATTAAATGTAGAGACCTAGGTCTTCAATTTAGCTATGGAATGCAATTTCATTTGATATATTTAGTAATCAATAGGCATGATGTCTCTTAAGAGTTTGATCATATATATTTTAGTATGAGAAATTTAATTCTAGTTTTTGTACCATTAATGTCCAATGGCTCCAATATTATTTCAATTTTTTAATTCAAACTTTAAAACTTACTTATGTGGGTATGCCATCTAGACTTTTTATACATTCAAGGGAATGCCATGTTGTTATCCCTAGACATGTGTCACTATGTCACTAGTTTTGTGAAAATAAACTATTCTATGCAATGTGATCTAAGAAGTCAAGTGTTAAATTTTTTGTTAAAACTAGATTAACTAAATCTCATGACACTTCAGATATGCAAAATGTGAAGGTAAAAGTTTTGATGAATGAAAGTTACAATGAATAAATATTGTGACAGACAAAAGTTTCGATGGGCAAAATTTGTGAAGAACAAATATTAGAATAGATGAAAGTTGTGATGGATAAAATTGGTGAACAATAAATATTATGATAGATGAAAGTTATGAAAGCTTAAAAATATCAAGTGAAATAGTTTTCAAAGAATAAAAAATAGTCATGAATTTACAAAATTTATGATGAAAAAATCTTGGGAAAAACAAATTCCCAACAACAAAAGTTATGAAATTTAAAAGTCTCAAAGACCTAAAAGTTTGGAGATATCGATGGTCATTCTAAAAAAAAGTTGAGATGAACAAAAGTTATGAATAACAAATCTTGTGATGAACAAAATTTATGAAATCCCAAAAAGTTCTACCATGCATAAATTGTGAAGTACAAAATACATGAAGTCTAAAACTTAGGATTTCTAATTTATAATTCTTACGTAATTCTATAAAACTTGTATACATGCAAAACATTCAAAAGTAATCAATAGTTTAGTCCAAATAAAACCCACAATAAAAACCTAATAGGTAAAATACTAATTGAATTTATATCAAATAGTATAATCAATAAAAAATTATCAATGTGAAAAATTAGAGATAAGTACATGTATAAACGCCAATGAAAAAGAATTTTTAACTCATAATTAGGCTTTTTAGATTCCAATGGGTCCCTATTCAAAAAAATTTGAGAGTGGGAACATGTTGAGGACAACACTATATCAAATGGGAGGATAATGGGAAGTGCCTATATCAAATGGTTGTAGGTTCATTCATTGTGGATGGAAGGTACCAACTATGGGTGTGTCAAAATATAATAATAATTAATGTGATGTACAAAATTTATCATGGTCATTACTCATATACCTCAGCATATGATGAATAACTCTAAATGGTCAAGTATTTTATGGGGTTCATTATATAGTAAAAGATTGTCCTAATACCTATGTTAACATTGAAACATGTTTAAATTTATATGGTGTTAACTAAGTATGTAATGTAGGAGATGATGGTTATCTAGTGATCCCAATTATGTTCCTATAGGTTGGATGCATAGATAAATAATGTATATGTGTAAAAACCAAATCTGTATAATTATTATAAATAAGTGTACCAACCATCTCTATATAATGATCCTAAATAATTTTATCAACCATTTTCAATGGTGGTGGGGGTGTAAGATGAGATACCACTAGTTGTAGAGAGTAATCATATCATACACCTATAATTATGACTACCCTATTACAATTTATGTAATTTAGGCATTGGTCTACTTTTTATGGTACTACATATATTTTTTACATCCAAGGGCATCCTAACAACATGTATAATACCATGTTACTTTTTATAACTAGGAATGGTGTAGATAATATGGTTCAACCCACCTAAATAATTAATATTATGCATCCCAAGGTATGTTTTTTACCTCTATAAAATCCTTTAACTAATTTTTAAGTATATTTTAAATCATGTCATGTGTACCCAAGGGAGTGAAGGAGTGTCATCATGTAAATTTTATCACATTAACCATTATCAATTACAACACTGTGTATGGGTTGTTCATCAATGTAGTTTATAATCAAATGTGATCATGGGACATGATGGTGAAGTATCGCTAATTTTACCAACAATATCATTATTTGGATGATCATATGTCACCAATGGAGGATGCATATTGTATGCATAATATACTTTCAAAGTGTTTTTAGTTTATGTTGTTTCATGTCTAGGAAATGCATCATTAAATATCTTCCAACTTTTTACATGTATTGTGTTATGGTCTATATTTTTATGTATACGTGCCCAAATAAATAATGTATTCATCTATACAATAATGTATAGTATATCTCAATTTGAAACATTTATTTGTTGAATGTCCTTGAATTTGATGATAAATAAACATTTCAATCATAGTTCCTTGGTATATGCATGCTTTTATTGATCTCTTGTGTTTTAATAAGTGAGATAATGTTTCACTTGATTAATTTATTAAGTATCACATGAAGAGGTGATGGTAATATTTAAAACTACCTCTTCGATGGAGTTGTCAATTGTAACTAGTTTGTTGGTTATGAAATTAAATTGAATGTAATATTTTCCCCATTATTGTTATCATTTGGTTTGACATTATAAATTTATTAGATTTAAAACCTCTCTTTTTAGTTAGTTATAGGAGTAGATATATACTTAAGTTTGTTCAAATATGTTAACTTGACTTATTTATCCCTTACTATATGGAATAATTCATCAAACGATTTGAATCTATTGAATATAATTGACTCATAGAGTAGTGCTAATAATTTTTGCTTGAATATATCTTGTAATTTATTTTCAACCATAAACTTGGTCATATTTTCTATCATATTCTTGTATTTAACTACATAATTATTTATTCATTCATTGGAACCTTTCTTGAATTTAACAATTTATGCATAGGATAGATTCTCAACAATGTTGATGGAAAATATGCTGGTAATTTTTATCCAAGGGGTAAAATTATCCTACACATTGGGAGAAAAGATTACATAACCATTTCAATTAATATTCATTAAGACTTATTATAAATAACTTGGTCAATTATCTATCATTATATGCATAATCCAATCATGATATGTTCAATGATCTAACATCTTGCTAGGGATCACCTTTACCTTCATATAATAGAATCATGGCAGATACAAATCCTATTAGTAAAGGATAGGTTGATTCTTATGAGATAATGGGTTATGGAACAAGTCATGCAAATTCATGAAATGACAATTTTTAATGCACCTTTCTCTAGGTATAAAACCTTGGCATGTAAGTTGTAATAGTATGGTCAAGGAAACATGAAATAGGCAAGGTTGGTGATGGAACATGCATATTCATCATGGGAGTGGTAAATGTTTTATATATATTAATATGTGTCTAATTCTATTATAATCCTTATGTTTCCCAAACATTTTGGGTGCATGTCACATAGGTCACTAGAGATGTAGGCATTGGGATAGTACAGTAGTAGTGGTCTAAATACCTAATGTGGAAGCTTGGGAAAAAAAATTTGCTCGTCTCTTGATATATATAAATTTCTTCAATTTGATGTGGATTCATTTTAACATGTTCAATTGACTCTTTATCATCCATAGAATCTTGTTGATCTTTATTAGTTGTATTATTAGTCTCAACATTCATGATAAGTCTATCAATAGGGTGGATAGTGTGTGTTGTATAATCCATATTATGAGGAAGAAATTAATTCATGCATACCCTTTGGCATATGGTTGTAATAATGGGAATTTTGGATTAGATGTTGCAATAATAGGTTTGGAGGAAGCCTTGGGATTATTCATTGGTAATGTTATCCTTATTGGGGAATTTATATTTGATCCTTGTTACCCATTTGCTTACTTAACTTATCCAAATAAGATACACTATCCATGTAGAACAATATGACAAAAGTAAATTAATTAATTATGTTAACCAATAATGTTCATTCAATATGGCCATGATTAATATTCATTATTAGGGAATAATCATAAATTAGGTCTGAAAATAAAACTGTAAGGCTAGAAATATGAAACACTAATAAGATGAAACCTAATAAATATTTAAGGATAAAGGTGAAAATATTATTTGTGTATGGAAATCAAAAATAAAATCATGAAAACCTAAGATGAAAAATTTGAATAATATTTTGTTTATGGAAATCAGAAATGAGATTTTAAAACCCTAGGACAAAAAATCTAAAACCTTTAAAGGATGAAACCCTTAGGGTAAGGTAGGGTTTTGCACTGTTTGATATATGTATGGGTTTAATAATATGTTTCAACCTAATTTTTATTAATAGAAACAAGATAATACTTTTTAATTAGATTAATAAAATATGAGGAAGGTCCCATGTCCTTCCAAAGTACTATGAAAGATATTCAATTAAAAGTGAGAGGAACAAACAAAAATATTGGTAGCATAGTCCATGAATAGTTATATATCACTAGTTACAATACTAATAAAAAGAAACCAAAAAGGAAAATATTAATAAAAAGAAACCAAAAAGGCAAATATGGGAGAAATGTTGAAGATACTAGATGGAATCCTCAGAGTCAGAGTAGATGACCAGCTTACTATTCATAGACTTTATTTTTTCTTTATCTTTTCCTCTTATTCTTTTACTTGGTCCTTGGTAAGTTTATTCACCCAATATATTATTTTTATGGAATGGGGTCAACTCCTCCTCTTTGTCTTGGGATCTCTTCACTTGTTCCTTCTTCTCCTTACTCTGTTATTTTTTATTCTTCTTGTTATGGGGAGTGGTGCTAATATCCCCAAATTCCTTTATTTTGACCACTATTCCTCTGCTAGTTCCCATTCCAACCTCCTCTAAAAACAACATCATTTTCAAATTATTTATTTCTTCTACTAACTCAGTAAAAAGTAATTGTCACATGGTCACTTTAGTCTAAATATTTTCTAGGATCCTATCCATATTTTCTAGCTTACTAATTGTTGAGGTATGGGGATGAATACTTGCCATTGGATTAACCTCTTGAATGTTGACATCTACGCTACTTTCCTATGGAAAATTTTAAGTATTTTGCTCTCCCCTAGAGTTGAGTAATCCTTCCCTATCTCTTTATCTAGGCTCTCTTTACTTTATTTATCAAAATATTCCCCCCACTATGGATGTTTATGGATTTAGTTACATATTTTCCACAAATTGGTTCCCAGCTACATACAATGAAGAAGATGAGCCACTAGTGGATGGGGTTAGATGAAGGGTTGGTTGTGAAGGACATCACAAATGATTATAGAGACTTTAGCAAAAATAAGGAAAGGTTAATCTTATGACCCTTAGAGTGGTATATGAAAAATAAGTGGTGTGAGAAAATAATGGTATGTTTGCCTTTGAGGGTAATGTGCTTCATTATCTAAAGACAAACCTTGAGCCACTTTCTAGTAAGTTTGCCTCTAGGGAAATGTTTCTAAGATGAAATGATAGGCTTATCAAGATTGAAAAAAATCCTCATTACCTCTTCCTTTATCTTTTTGGATTAATATATACTTAATAGGATAGAATAATGTTTATTAATTGATATATTAAGATATGACATTCAAGCATACTTTTGAATGTGAAAAATTGAAATTGATTTCAATGATTTTATAAGTGGCATATGCTAAATATAATAAGTGTAACAAAAGAATGAATCTTGGATTTTCTAGGTGAATGTCCAACTATGACTATATTATATAAGTGAAAATCAAGATGAATCATGCATATGGTTAATTTGGTTTTCATAAGGTAGGTTCCATTGGATTAGGTCAATATCACCAGTCGATACTGACCTATATATAAATGGGTAAAAATGACTATATAGTCACCTATGCCTATCTCTATTTGTTCTATATTTGAGATCATGATTCTTGACAATGAGTGTAGCTCTATAAATCAACCTTATTTTCCTTTAAACCTTAGGTGTGCTTATGAGGGTTAAAAATGTGAAAAAATTAAGAAAGTGTAATGAGATGAGCTAACCCCAATCACCCTGATTTGATGATTGATTATTACCTATGTATTTGATACTCCAAGAAGGTAAATAAAGTTTTATGTATGAAGCTAATGGTTTGGCTTTGACATTTGGTAGTGTTTGCTTTGACTTGGATTTAGTGTGCTTCAAACTTGGCTTGTGATTGTTCCTAGTGATAAATATGAAATTTTTAAAGAATAGGGTAAATTTTCTCAATGTGTAATAGTGTATAGATTTTTTATAAATAATTCCCAAGTCCATTTTGAATGATACCTTGATATGCTTATATAGGAGTCTAATTTGGTAATTTATCATGCCACTGACACATGAGGATAATGGGCCAACCCTAAGGTGATATTTTATTTTTAAAAATAGTAATTGTTGGTAGTAGGTTGGTATCTGGTAGATTAAGTTAGTATCAATTTTTTATACTAATCAAATCTTATGAAACCAACTTATGTACATGGAAGCTAAACTAAGAGTTTAGATATTTTTTGCAATATATTTAGTAGGTTTGAAATAGAAAATGAGGTTCCTATAGGTGTGTAATAATATAATGTAAGGGTTGACTCATAATATAGCATGAAAGTGAGATAAAATGACCTTTTGTGACCTTTTTAATGTGATCAAGTAATGTATGGTAAATATGTGTCAAGCTTGTCATTGTAAAGTACCAAATACAAAATTTTAGTATATATACTTTCCATGCATGACTCTTACTCTATGTGACACATTTTTTTTATCATGTGTGTTTCTTTCCTTGTGTGTATCATAGTCATGAGGTTGTATGTGACTCTATGTGGATACATATATGATTTTTAGTTGAGATTATGATGATGTGATTTATATCATTCATTATCCTACTTGTGTGTGATGCCATGATACATAATCATGTAATTTATAATGGTTATTACTAGTTGTTTCTATGATTATTACTTTGATTATTATTATTTCATGCTCTTTGCCACATCTACATGACATGAAACTTATATTCCTTATGATACATGTCTTATATATTCTTAAATGATTTAATCTTTATATGATGACATAATATAACAATTTTAGCACATGCTTACATCTTTATATATTAAATGATGCTTATAACTCTTTTGTTTTGAGATGAGTAATTTTCAAGATACATCCTTCAACTCAAAATAGTGCATACACAATGGACTTGTTTTATAGACTCAATCCTTCACACACAAAATTCATAGTTTGGCACAAATAATTCATATTGTCAAAATTGATTAATATGGGGCACATATATATTTATATTATTTTATATTGACATAGATTGAAGGCATATGTAACACATATGTGGGAATTCTAAAGTATTATGAGTGGTGTTTCAAAAATATTATGATATTATGTCACATGTTATATGACTCATAATTCACAAGCTATATGAGTGATAGAATATGTTAATTACTTAAATTTACTCAGTTTTACTCATATTGAATGACATTATTTCACTCTAATTACTCATACTCACTCATATGTACTCAATAAAACTAAAATTGAAACTAAAATTCATCTATAGTCGATGATTCAAAATTACTCATACTTACTCAGATTTACTCAAGCATAATCAAATTTATTGGAACTTGTTTTGGGTGTCATTCTCATAAAATTACAATGAGTAGTGCAAAAATTATAACTAGTGTGGTTGAGGTTATGCATGACCTAACTTATAACACTTCTCTATTTCCAATGATTTTTGGGTAAAATTATTCCTAACCCATGATTTTAACACTAACATATCCTTAGGGCATAATCCCCCCCCATTTTATAATGACTCCATAGAGTATCTTAATTTGTGTACCTATAAGTGTACTCATTCCTTGATTTTTCAATTTCAAATATGTTTAATTATTACTTTATATTTCATATCATAAGTGTATATTTATTTCTACATGTTTAATACAAATTTTTCATGGAGAAAACTTAATATTCAATACATACCTAAAGACACCCACCATGGTCAAACTCAAGTAATAAATTTCTTACTCTATCCTTTTAAATTATCACTTTCCATACTATACTAAATGATCAGAACTATAGACACATAAATTTGGTATTAGACACTTAATAATGTCAGTTTTGACCAAATATTATCATACATGACTTGTGTGTACACATATGACTCTTACTCATATTCTCTCTTAACCAATTATTTACCTATAGGCCCATTATTTTGTATTTATTGTCATCTACATACAGGATCTTCTTAGTGTCTACCTAAATAGTTCATCATCTTAACTAGACTAGTAGTTGAAGTTAGATTATTATTTCCTATTTCTTGGATGGATCTAAACATAGTCTTATGAATATGATTACCATAACCATTTTCCTTGGTTAAACCCTTAAATGCACTCTCTAAAAACTTTTTCTCAAAATTCAAACTCTTCATTTAAGTTAGCCCATACATTTATCATGCCAATTTTGGGGGAAGTCACCCAAATATTTATGGATATATACACATCAATTATAATATTATATCTATCTAGCACCTACCTATAAAAGTACTTGCACATTAAATAATACATTTTCACATCCTTGATACACTACCCTAAAACATCTAAATCTATAAACCCTTAAAGGAATATCCACCAAAAAAAGTTTCAATACTATTTCAAGGTCAAAATAATAGGTTTTCAAGTGTCAAAATCCACACTAGATTGTATAATATACTATTATATCATTATTGAGTGCACACACAATTAGGTGGGAGAACTATGTGTGATTTGAGAATTCTTCAAAGTATTGGAACATAGATATCACTCATCCACTTATTAGGGTTGGTTTAGGTTAGCTTGAAATCCTATCTAACCCCTTTTCATAGGTGAGCCAAGTGTCTACAATGGAGCTAAGGTTTTAAGGTAAAGGAAAACAAATCATAATTTGTGCACCTAAACAAACCTATAAACATGCAAATAATTCCTATTTACTAGTAGGTGAAATGATATGTGACAACATAGTCTAACCTTTATCAAAGGGATAGGTTTGGTAAAGATTAGATGGTTTTAGTTACCATAGGTTTCTAGGCATTACTAGATCTATCCAAGTAGGTTTTGATAGTGAGTGTCCTCATCTGAACAACCACAAATCTATCTTTAAACACTTATAATGACTTACATTTTCAAAGACTAAAAAAACTCAAATAATCTAACCCACCTATCCTCTTGCTCATTTATATAAATATAAAATTAAATAAATCTATCTTACTCTACCTTTTACATTCACATATTCTTAATTTAAACATATTTTATATAATTTGAATTAGTCTCAAGTTTTATCTTTTCTAGACCATTAAATCCAAAATTAGATAAAACATAATTTATAGTTAAAAGTTTTTTATTTTGATGGTTACTTGTAATATCCATTTATACCATAGTTTCTCCATAGTTGTAGCAACCACAAAAATAAATAACAAGTTAGAAGAATATAAGTTTATCTTTTAGTCACCTAAAGAAGTGTCAATGAACTATGTGGCGAATCACATTATTAATATGATCCCTAGACTACCTCTACATAATGCCTCATTCTACAATAAATAACTTAAATATAATTAAGAGATCAAGCAACATATCCATGAACTCATGGATAAAAGACACATCAAACCTAGCTCATCACCTTAAGACACCCCACTTGTGTTATCAACAAATAAAGATAGTATATAAAGGTTGTGCATTGATTTAAAACCCCTCAACAATATCTCAGTGAAAAATGTTTACCCTCTTAAAATAAATAAAGATATATTGGACCAACTTTTTGGTATAAAAAAATTCATCAAAATTGATCTTAGTATGGGTATCATTAGTATCATGTTGAACCTATAGACATCTAGAAAAAGAAACTTTAAATTAATGGAATTAATTTTTAATTGGCTTGTTATCCCCTTTAGATTAACTAATGCACTTACTAAATTTCATGTGGATGATGAATAACATCCTTAGGCCCTCCACTACATCATTCATTATTTTCTACCTTGATGACATCAAAATCTTTAGTAAAACATGGGATGAATATTTGTGCCACATTTAACATTTTTTTCACAATTTGAGACAACACAAAAAGTATGACAACATTTATTTATGTTTGTTTTACATGTGATAGATGCAGTATCTAGGATATATAGTATGTGTATAATGAGTGCACATGAACCTAGTCAAGATTCAAGTTATCCATGAATGGACACAACAAAATATTTTAATAAATCTTTACAACTTCTTGTAATTATCAAATTTATATAGTATATTTATACTTGTTTTTTCACATATGACTTGGCCTATAAACCAAGTTATAAAAGGTAGCATCAAATCAAGATTCATATGGTCAATTTCACAACAAAAATAATTCAAGGAGCTAAAGTTTAGAATTTTTTTACGCTAGTTCTTGCATACTTGATCTTAAAAACCATTTTATATTGATATTGATACATATAATTATGAAAATGGATTAATTCTCACTTTATATAGTCATTTTGTTTCTTACCACAATGAAACACTCACTACATAAGTAATGAACTATCTAACATATGATCATGAGATTTATGTTATTGTTCATTCATATAAGCATTTGAAGCATTATATCTTGGGAAATGAGAATGTGATCCACATTGATCATAAGTCACTTTAGTTATTGTAAACCTAGAACAAGTTACAGTAAGAGTATCATCACAAATGGTCTTTTAATCCTCAATGGTTACATTTGAACCTCAAACACAAGAAGGAAGTACCAATCTAGTAGTGAAATATCAAATCTAATATATACTTGAGGCATGTAGACATGAAGTAAAAAAAATGGTCATATTTATATCCATCTAACATGGATTTTGCATAAATAGTTTAGAAGTTACTTTGTGGAAATTCATTTCTATATTTATACTTGCAAGATAGAATCTTATATCATCTTGGGTACTTCTACAAACCCATGATGTGGAGAGACAAAAACTAATATTTGAATCTCATTTTTAAAAAGGTTAAAATACACATTCAATTTAAAAATACCCTTTTAATGGTACACAATTACTTATTTTGGCTAGACCTCATGTTATAATTTTTCAAATACATTAGGTCTTGTACTACATGTGTAGTTTCTAATGCAGTTAACAAGAAGAAAAGTTTATACACACCTTTATCAATTTTTACAAGACCATGGGAATATATTTCCATGAAATTAATCTTAGGATACCCTACTACCATGTATAGAAATGATTGTGTTAGTGTATTTTTTTATAATTTATCAAATATGGAAATTATTTTATTTTGTAAGGAATCCATCTCAGCTTTAGAAATAATTCAACTATACATTCAACATGTCTATATCCACATTAGAATCTTAGAAACTATATTATATGATATGGATACACAGTTCTTGATAATTTTTTGGAAATCACTTTGGTATATGTTAGACACAAATATAAAAAATACTTATGCATTACATCCACAAAATTATGGACAAATAGAAGTGGTTAACAAGATGATAATTCATCTTCTCATAATGTACATTTTAAACAAAAAATGTACTTGATAAGAAAGTATTCCTTTCATAAACCATAACTACAATAGATATTTTTATATCTCTATATCACTTGACCCTTTTTAGGTTCACTTGGGTTTCCATATTTTGACACCCATTAATGTACATTACCATATACCATCATTAGCAATAAAAACTCCTTTATCTCAAAATAATGTTAAATTTTTTTTTTTCAAATCATTAAGCACATTCAATAAAAAGTGTATACCATTATGAATCAATCAAATTCTAATCATAATAAATGTCATGATAATAATTAGACATTTCACACTTTCAAGTTGGTGATTAAGTATGGAATCACTTGTTTAAGTAAATACTGAAAGGACCTTACCAAAAAAAATTCCACTTTAATACAAGTCCTACACTATCACCAAGCAAATAGGAGATAACACTTTTTAGCTTAATCTTACCTCTTTCCTTTGGGTTTCATCTAGTCTTCAACACATAACTCTTGCATAATTAATTATCTATTAGATACTTTAGATATTTCACAAAATATTCAACAAAAATAGGTCAATCCATATTACAGTGTACCACTAAAATTTGATGAAGTCATTGATGCCAAAGTAAACTAGACATGTGAACAAGATATCCCTATATTTTAGATAATAAAATCATGTTAAGTTCCTTCTGATGGAAAATGGTTTATATAAGTGTAAGTATACAATTTATTTCCACATTTTATGTCATAATTGCATGCAATGGGGCCCATTCCTATTCAATTAGGAGTGAATGATACAATAATATTTGAGATATTAATCCAATTTTTAGAATTTGGGTTTTGCACAATATCTCATGTGTCTTTTTTAATTTATTTAACATCATCTCTAACACACATGTACCAAATTGTAAGTCCTAATTCTTTTTTTACCATAACACATAAATCTTGTAGTGTCAACATTGTATAGTGCAACTTGATAGTAATGGCTATATAATTCATCACTCTAATGATTGGTTATGAATCAAATGTTACTAGCCATTTTATTTGTCTAAACAATGCTTCATATTCTTCCTTTGTATATCAATGTAAAATTTCATTCTTTCTATCTAGTCATAATGATTTTAGTGAGTATGTAAACATCATACGTCCAAACTATCATATCTTATACACAAATAGGATAATTAAAAATTTATATTATAGTTTTACAAATATATTTCATTGTCCTTATTTTCTCTTTCCTCTAATTATTACACGTTGATATATCTTTGGCCTTTATCATTCATAATCACTTCCACATATAACCCAATAATTTTTTTTGTGAGGTTGGCCATCATGTCTCCTCCTCAGCCAAAGATTAGATATTCTAATTGAATAATAATTAAATTCACATGTATCAACTCATACCATTATTCATTTTAACCAAACCCATGTACATATCAACTTTCTCTTTCACGTTAATGTTTAGCATAAGAGTAATAATCCTATGTAATTGTCTTTACATTTTTTCAATGTCACTTTTGCTAATCATTGAAATATCAATTAATAGTAATAAATTCCTTCCTAAAACCTTTAAATGTAGTGGATTATTTATATTTAGTAGAGTAACATGATAAATAAAACATTATATATCAATAAAACCACTATAGGATAGAACATTTATTAAACTACTTAAATAAAGGCAATCAATAATGAAATCATCACATGAAAAATTAAATCCTAGAATGTTTTACACCTTGTCTATAATTAGTGGTCTATCCTCCATTATTGATGTTAATAATTAAAATGACAAAAATAAAACCCTGAAATGCATCTATGCTTGCAAGGATAAAGGATTGAATATCCATTTCTAAATTTTATATAAAAAATTTGGAATTGATTTAAATAAATATAAGTACATTGAGAATAACAACAATAAAAAATAATACTTTGATAAGTCACTATAAAATCAATGGTACACACTTTATTTCCAATAGATAATATAGCATTGAATTTAAAAGAAATTTTATTAAACATTGCATTAAATGAAGGAACCTACATTATTAAATCTAGTAAAACATTTTTATTTGTCTTTTAATATTTCTATACCAATTCAACAAAAATAACTTTGTACTCTATTTTTCTAAAGATTTTTGTTTTTTCATTCTATTTATGTTCTGAAGGAATAAAAATATCATCTTCCTTGTCTATGTAATTTTTAAAAAATCTTCATATTAATAAACCACATTAAAAAAATAATAATGGTGTTTACAAAGTATTCAATGAATAAAAACATATTTATATTATAGTAAAATATATAACAATAAATCAAACAATCACATGTAAATAACTACCCATTAGTAGAAAAACACATATATTTCATGGCAAATTTTTTTTGTGTGTATAGACATTCTATATTGTTGAGTTGTTTTTCCTATGACATAAACAATTATTTGTTAAATCCATGATTCAATAAAAAAACAAAATGTAAAGGTTCATGACATAAATCTAACAAAATTTAAATCTCAATAACTATACACGAGAGTATAATTAGGTGATTTTTCCATTTTTTCCTTTTAAAATATTTAAATCTTTTAATAAATTTTTTATTCAATAGGGTAAATAAGTAGGTTTTTCATGGATTTTGCAACCACCAAGTTAAATAGAAAAACATTAGAAGCAAAATAGAAACAAAATAAATAGCAAGCCCCTTGAGCTAACTAACAAAAAGAGTCATCAGCCAAACATCTACCAACCTTCCACTAAAACAAGACACCAGATAATAACTAATGAAAAAACAAAATGAGTGACTAAAGATTAATCAAAAGACTCCTCAGAATTAGTGTATTCCATGATTGTAACTCATTTGACATTGCCTTTTTAATCCTTTAACTTATCTTTCATGGTTATGCCCCTAGTGTACTTACTCGAGCCTTCCACAAATTTGATCTAGCCTTTATTCAATGGCATCATGGAATCCTTGTCCATCGTAGTTTTCTTGTCCTTTTTGGACTTCACAACAACTTTAATATTCACAATATTAATGTTATTCTTGAGAGGGTGTTTTGTAAAATCTGATTTCTTAGCCCCTATTTCCTTTTCATTCATGGGGGTCATGGCTTTTATTCCTTCAACTAGGTTTCCACCCTTCTTGATTCCAATGTTATCCAAGTCCATACCAAACTTATTAATTTTGGTATTCATTTCATTCGATTCCTCCATCAGCATAACCATTAAACAACCTAGGTCTTGTAATTTATCTTTGAATTCTTCTAGGTTCTTCCTATGGTCTATGAAGAGGTCTTCTACTTCTATTTTCTCTTCCTTCTTCTTTCCTTCAGCCATGTTCATGGGTTGGGTTTCAATGTTAGGTTTGGCTCTCTTCCACCCAATGACTATAGGGTTTTGGGCCTTACATTTTCCTTTCTTAGTCTCAACTTGTGCCTACTCAAAATAAATATTGGTATAAGGGGAGGCAAACCTAGATTTTTTATAGGTTTTGGTGTTACCCATCATATCCTCCTCCATATTTCTTGAGTCTTCCTTTGAGCTTCCTTTCCTACCACTCTCAACCATCTTCACCTCGTTCCCTTTTAGAACATCCCCTTTCTTGACTAGGAATAAAATTAAGCTTTGGTGGATGAGGTCATTTATATGTTTTACTTATAAATCCAACTAAAATTTCAAGGGATTTGAATAAAAAGTAATTGAGGTTGATTCTATGCCCCCTGAAGTGATTTAATAAGAAGTTGTGATAAAAATAATAGTGAACTTACCTTCCAATGTGACATATTTCATGATCTTAAGGCACACAGTAAGCTTAGCCTTGGGAATCCTTTCTTCTATGTTTTGATGGAAATACCCATTTTGAATAATGTCTATAATAGATTTTGTTTCCTTTTTTTTTTCTTGAAGTATTTTGTGCCTTAATATCTCATTCCCATCACTTCAACAATTAATTTTTTTGAGATGTCTATCTTAATCTCATAGATGCAAACCATGCATTGATTCCAACCAAGGGTGAATTTCTTAGACACCTTGTCATCATTCCCTAGATTTTGCATCATAAATTTAGATATGCCTCTTTTTTATAATTGTTACCATACTATAGGATTGCTTTGGGTTTTTTCACATGAGATGGGCTCTAACCTATCTCTAACCCCACCCATGATCACTCAGGTTATAGAGTTTCAAAAACCTCAAAAAAAAATTTCAAACTTTAAGGATGAAAATTTTATAGTTTTTGGCTCGCTTCATTTCACTGATATGGATTACCAAGTCCTTCCCATAGATTGTGTAATTATTATGCAAGGTCAGAAATATAACATACTTAAAAAAAGCCATAGCCCTATGATGTGACTCAATCCCTTACATCTTAATTGATGATTTTTAAATCATTACAAATAAATTTGGTTTTTATCTAGGAAAGCTAACAATCTCATACCATATAAAAATGAATGATTCCTAACCCTTAAGTTAGCAAGTCCATCTATAACTGAGCTACCCTCCTTATAGATGTGACAAATGGTGACTTCATTGAAAATTTTAAGGAGATATTTAGCATCATCAATCACTTTATTAATGGTATGGGATGGAATCACTTTACTTGAGAATTCATTCAAGATGTTGAGGGAGTCTCCTTCAATCACAAGCTTGTTTATCTTAAACTATGCAACTAGCTAAATTCCCCAAAGGGTTGCTTTTACTTCAGTAAGATGGTTAGTCTAGAACCCCAATGGTCTTGTGTAAGTAGATACTACAACCCCTTCATATTCCATGATGATCCCACCACTCCCTTTATTTATAGGTTTACCCTTAGTTTCCCCATCAAAATTTATCTTCATCTAACCTCTCGGGGGTTTAGATCATTTGATCTAACTCTTTTTAGCTTTCATCCTCAAATTCATAACCTTTGGGTTAATGTTATAGCTAAGGAAGATAGAGAGGTCTTATTTCATACCAATATATTTGTTTTCAGGGTTAAAGGCCTTCCAATTCTTTGTGATTACAACCTCTCATATGTGGAAGGAAGACTTGAGGTTTTACCTTTTATTTTGGAAGATACAATCATTCTTCATTTTTCAAAATTCTTAAACTAGTGTGGGAGAGTGAGGTACCACAAGAAGGAAAGGGAAGGTAGTTTCTAATGGTGATTCCAATAGATGATTATATCCAAAGTGGATTTAGGTTTAACCCAACCATTTTGAACTTATGAAGGAGAATCTCTAAGATTTTGGAGCCAAAAGGGCAAAATAAAAAAAAAGGTGTTGAACTAATTCCTTAAAGAATTTACAAAGAGAACACCTATTTAGGATTGGCCTTCCATGCTTAATTAGGTTAACAACTATCAAATTTTATCTTGAGTGGCCAATCATAAAAAATATTGACTTTGGGGGTGGGATGTTTAATCCATAACATTCTCTAATAGTCCCAATCCTCTTCCAAATCTAAATCCACTAAGTATCATCATTTCATCAAGAAGTACCTAATGTCCTCAATTGGCCAAAGAAGGAGGTCTTCTTTGGGGAAGATGGGAATGTGGAATTATTTAACTTTGGAGTTTAGGATTTGAACCTCCTAAATTATTTCCTTATTTTTTGACTCAAGATTCAAAAGCTTCCATTTTATGATGCCTTCCACACTTGAACAATATCCTTTGACATTTGCACCCATAGAGGCTTTAAAGATAAGGTTGAGGTCATTCCAAGGGATATTCAAGGCTAAATGGTACTTAAAGATTCAAGGCTCATCCCAAAAATCAAACATTTTTCCATTCCTTACCTACCATTTATTATATTTCCTAATGAATTTAGGTCTAATATATTGATATGCTTCCTAATCAAAGGTAAGTAATAAAGTGGGTTAATAAAATTTAAATCCTAAATAATTATATGTCAGAGTCATTTTCTATGGTATCTATGAAAAAACATATCATTCTAAATTTAAAGTTAAGAAAAATAAATAAAATAACTATATTCAAATGATTAAAAACCATTAGAAAATAAAATCACTAGATCAAGTGCAATTATTTCATGCCCATATTTTTGCATGAATAAATCCACACAAATATATGTCAATTTTTTATTTCAAATATGTATACTACACACAAAATGTGACATAAATTTATAAAAGTGTCTATTAAAGTGTGTCATAGGGAACATTGGGTGTGGGTAATAATGTATAGGATGTCACATGGTCATCAAAATGCACATGTTAACCTTGATTGAACTAACTAACCTATAATGACCTAAATGGCCTATAGGGACTCTATAATATTTTTAGGCCCCATGACCCTCATATTCTTAGTTTGGACTCATGGTTAATATGGAAAGGACTTTCACGTGGTCCAATGTTGAGTGACCCACTCCTTTGCTTAACAAGATTCAAATGGAATCCCATGTAGTTTTTACCAATCAAAAGGCTCAAATTTATGGCTTAAGTCACAAATGGAATTCCAATTCCAAATTAAGATACTTTTTAAAAGGTTATAATCATAAATTCAACATGGTCTCATGTGACCTTAAAAGGGTACTAGAATACTATAGGGTAGTCCTTACAAGATGGATCATTTGATCTTCACCATTAAATTTATCCCATCCCTACCATCAGATCATGCCAAATCAATAAAGTCCTAAATATCCTTATAAATTCCTATAAAGTATTTATCTCTCAACCAATAAGGATAAAAAATTTTAGAAAAAGATAAATGAGGTTTGAGTGGGAAGGATAAACATTTAGTCCTTTCCATTCATACTTTGGGACCTTAATCACCCACCCTTAGTAGGGCCATGTACAGATACTAAGTACTATGTTTTTTGAGGAATTCTTTGAATAATACTTTAAAAATAGCAATGCGACCTTGGGTGAATTCCAATTCTAATGCTACCCACTAGAAGTCTCTGTGATGTTACAAGATCTCACATGAATGAAAAAGGAATGTATTAGAAAAATATCACCTAATAGCCATCAATGGTTTCCTCTAAATCCTCTATACAATTAATTTATAAAGTATTTGGAGAATAATGGGGTCTCCCTGATACCTCTCTCTAATTTCCACACCAATTTAGGGACTTCTCCCAATTTGGCCCCCAAGTCCTCAAACAACCATTAATGGCCACTCAAAGCTCAAAAACATAAAAGGGTGAGAAACTAACTATCATTTTCTTATCTCTTCATAAAACTATGTTTATGATCTCAAGATTCACATAAATCCTCCAAGAGGTTCAAATTTTTTATGATAATTGAAAAGGTGAGTTGAGATTCAAGATTCCAATATCCATTAATGACCATCTAAGGTTTTTATAAAACTAGGTGTTTCATTTTTAGAAATAATATTTTAATTTTATTCCATGTGGAAGAGTGAAAAAAATATGAGGGGCTCCCTTAAGTTCCGCCACACCTTGGAGCCACTAAATTGCTCTAATGTACTAAACAAGGCCAAGAGTCAAAAGCCAAGTTTGAAATAAACTTGAGTTTTTATTTTCAAACTATTGATTTGAATTTTACATAGAATGGAAGAGGTCAAATAATTATAGGGGGTTCACTTAAGGGTCACCCTACCCTCAAACTATCTTATGGCCTAAATAAACCAAGCAATGATCAAGGCCAAATATCTAGGTTTAAATAAAATATAAATTTTTCTTTTAGAATGAGGCTTCAAAAATAGTACCATGTAGAATAAGTTGAAAAAGTAAGGGAGTCCATTAAGGGTCACCCTCCCCCGAGGCCACCAAGTTCCTTGAAGTAGCCTAACAAAAACTTAGGTCTTGGGCCAAACATGCACCATTAACTATATAACATATGATAGTCATGTTATCAAAATAATATAACCAAATTTTAAAAATAATAAAAACACCATTAATAAAATCCTTGGAATAATCGTATGGCAAACTATTAACAAGTTTGGGAACTTAAATAAACTTTTTCAATTAATATAAAAACCAAAGCTTAACATAAACCGACCACCACACTAAAAGCAACTAATCATTAACCTGTTATAAGACCTATGCTTTAATTAAAGGTTATCACATGATAAGGATATGTTTATATATGGCTAACACTTTAGGTATTTTTTAATCCCTATTGAGATCATATGGGTGATTGGGGGATAAATAAATGACTACCTTATAACAAGGTCCATTTCCCTATAAACAATGTGGTAAAAATTATCCTATTGGGGTTTTTTTTTTTTAATTCATAAGTACCCCACTACTCAAAAACATTTATAAAAAACCCCATAGAATCAAAACATTATGAGCTTCATTTAAAATTATTTTGTATCCAATTCTACTTTGAGAATCATGTCAATTAATTGCATTAAAAATTGGTATTTTCCTTAAATATTTAGGATAGAGTTACAAGTTTAAATTCAAAAATTTATATCTTTCATTTCATAGCCCATCAAATTATTCTATGAATTTATACATATTATTTGAAAATTTAAGGTTTTTTAAAAATTATAAATAAGGTTTAGATAGTATTTTACATGCATACAAATTACAAAACCCAACCAACCTCGTTAAGGCTTTAAGCTCGACAAGTAAATTTTATCAATTTTCCATGAAAAATTAAAATTATTTAATTTTTCCATTTAACTGGGCATATAAATAAAAATATATTGAGCTTAAAGACACTTTCATTTGGATTAATATCCCTTATTTTCAACTGAAAAAATATTTAATATGTTTATTTTCTAGATTGTTACAAGATAAATAATTTCATAATTTTGCATCCAAAATTAATCAAAGTTTCCTTTAATTTTTATTTCAATAATACCAAATTCACAAGGATTCAAATTAATTTTATATTATTAAAAGGCTTTAAAATAACCCAAGATAAAATATTACAATTTTATTCCAAAGAAGTGAAAGCTCCAAAATAATTTACGAGCTCCACATATACATCCACAAGGCCAAGGTAAGGAGGGGCTCACCTCCTATCCTATTTCCATCATCAATAAACTATCCTAGACACTCTTAAGCCAAGGAAAACCATTGATGATCATCTATATTACAATAAAATTAAAGGTAGACTAGGAAACAATTTTAGTTTGGTACATTTTCCTATGAGTTATGAAGCATTTCCTATGCTTGTGCCTAAGCACATATATCCCAAACATAAGAAACTAAGATATCCTAAATGAAAATATAATATAATAAATTTCAATAAGGATATGATAAACTTTTAGATGTTATTTCATTATTGATTTCTAAGGTATGAGAGGAGGATGGCTTGGGTACAACTAGTCACATATTGTCCATCCTACCACAATAATTCAAGCCCAAGTGCGCCATATAAATTATTATTTTAAACACTCAAATATGACATTAAAAACACAATATGGCCTAAAAACAACATTAAGATGGTCTAAATAAATAAATGGCCTTAGGCCCAAAACATGTACAAATAAAGTGAGGATTTCAATCCAAAGGCCTTGCTAATCCATAATAGGATTGAAATATTTCAAAGAGGATAAAAAGAGATTATTTTTTATAAAAAACACATTAAACATGAAGATTTACATATACTTGCTACTTTATCCTATACATTTTAAAATTAAAATATCCATTGTCTAAGGTTGAGCTTGAAATTATCATCCATCTCCCAAGGATTCCTCCTAGTCTTTCCAAACTTGAGCTCAAACTCCACTTTCAAAATAGCCAAAATTTATGCATGTGGATGGATTATCTTTAGCTTATATATAAATCAATCAATCCTTAGCTAATAATAAGGTGACACTTATCCCTTCTCATTACTTTTCCCATCTCTAAAAGTCTTTTATAACATTTACCCCTCTTACAAGGCTCATGATCTTTATTAAAAGGCATGAGGGAAAACATGGCTCTCCCAGACTCAATAAATGTTTCCTCTTTCTAATTCCATTAATAATGACCTGGGCTATCTTAAAAACCTATTAGGACTCATAAAATTTCTCTTATGCTTTCCTTTTAGTTAAAAGACTCTAATTCCAACTCAAAATATCTAAAATTCAATTTTTACAACCCTCTAATATTATATTTCCCAATCCATTCAAAATTTTAAAAGAGTTAAATTTGTGTAGACTCCCTTTTCATCCTTTTGAATTCATAGATAGTTCAATAAACTTCTAAGGAATGGGTAAAGAGGATGTGAACAGTGTTAGTTGGCCTTAAATTACCAAAATTCAAAATTATGTATCTAATGAATGGTAAAATCCATGGCCAATGTATTCCAATATCCTTCTTTTGGTCACCTATACTCTTGCACATCAATGCATACATAAAACTACTTTATCCTAAGACATATAAAATAACTAAACTTAAAACAAATAATAATAAATGTAGATGATCACATATGACATATATAAGGAAGCATCACAATAATAATTTTAACTCAGAATATCATATTAAGTAATTCCAAATTTATAAGTATTCATATTCTTAAGTTGGGGAAGGAGGATTTATCTAGGATTCTTAAGGGGTGGTAGTGGTAGCTTACGTAGGTCCCCTAGGAGTTCAAACTAGCCATGTGGAAGAGGATAAAGTCACATTATGGGGTATTTAGCTCATAACATAGTTCAATATTGAAAAAATCATTATCAAGGGAGATTCTCTTAACATCCTCAACATTCTTTCTATCAAGGTAATTCATTCCCACACCATTAATCAAGTCATAGATGATGTTAAAGGCATCTTTGACCACATTGGTGAGGTGAAAATTGGCCATATATTTAGAGAAGATGATGTGGTAGCAGATATTTTGTTAATTTAGGGGTTGGGTACCCCTCTTTGGTTACAAGGCATAAGACTAACAATTTACCTCCCCATTTAATTAAAGTGATACATAATGATTCAAACTTTATATCATAAATGGCATTGATATTGGTCACACATGGTAGGATTGGATTCAAATATATAATATTTAAATCTACCTCTATATAATTATTAAATGACTAAACAAAACATCTAGATGCCCATGCCATTAGGTTTTAAAATGATCCTAGCAACTTCAAAACTTGTAATATCTCTATGGGCATTTTGAAGAATAGTAACTCTATACATAAGGGAGTGGGATAAAAAATTGGGAAGATGGGTGGTGATAGAGATATATTGGATCCAATCTCTTATATGGAGGTCTAAGATAATAAAAGAGTATGGAGAAAACTTCATAAAGGCATTTTTTTTTAATATATGTAATATATTATTGGGAATGACACTGAGTTGGCTAAATAATCCATCAATGCCTAGAATAAATTCATACTTAGAATGCATAGGATAAAGATTGTGATTATTTAATAACTTATTGGTAATGTCACTAGTATGAGCTATGAAGGTATTAAGGATTTTAAGGATAAAACTATAAAGTTTGAATTAATGCATTAATTCTTCAGAATTAATGTTATTTTAAAGATGATAAAAAAGGATTGTCTAGGTAAAATCTACCCCAATGATGACCTAAATTATGCCTATATATTATGAAATACCTCACCCTAGAAGGTATTTTCACTCTGATTTTCTCCCATCATTTCTTATTATTTAACCATTTTCATGGGTATAAAATTAGTCTCTCATTTTTACTCTTAAATTCACTATAAAACACTACTTTAGCATACCAAATAAATCAAGACAATGAAATTATATACTAGGGTCTCATATTCCTCCTGATCAAAAAAGGAGAAGCTCAGATAAGGAGGGAGGTGAAGTTAATCACTAGTGACAAGGATGAATATTTTTAGGAGGAATATGGATTTTTGAGGAAGGATATGATGGACTACTTTTCTAAAAACCCCGATCCTACTTCTCCCTCAGCCATCACCCAACTCTTTAAGACCCCCAACACCAAGTCTAGAAAATGCAAGGGTAGAAGCCCTTCTATCTCAAGGAAAAAGACCTGAGTCCATTGTTAATACCTAGTCTGAGAAGGATGGAAATAATGGGAAGGAAAAGTGTGACATTGAGGACCCATAATAGAATTGTAGGAGGAAAATAAAATATTTTGAGGGAAAACTTCAAGAAATGGGTAGGTCCTTGGCTAAACTCAAAAAGTATTGGAATACCATGAAAGGTTAAAGTGACAATTTAGAGAAGAATCTTGGAAAAATAATAAATGAAGTGGAGGTTGAAGTTGTAAGTGATGATCCTACCCAAACCTATCCTAAAATTAACATTGTCTCAAAAAGTGTAAAATTTACTTAGAAGATACCCAATGACAAGAAATAATTCAAGACTCTTAAGAAGAAAGCCATGAAGGGACTGACTAAAAGCTTGAGCCAAGAAAATTAGGGTAAAACCACAAAAGCATTGTTGAAGGATAAAGAAGGCATGTTATAACTTACTACTCCTACAAAACATGTTGACTCTAAGGATTCCTCTAAATAAGTGCCTTAGTTTTCTTCATGTTTTTATAGTTTTGTCTTTATGTAGGTTATTTTGTTGAGTCTTTGATTATCGGATGGTCGGTTAAAGTCCCTCTTTGTTGTTTAAGCCCATGGGGATTTTATTTCTTAACTTGGGTCTATTATTTTATGCTTGACTTTATGGGTAAAATACCCCTATAAAACCTTCTCCTTTTACATAATCAAATTAAAAAATATTCTTAAATAACATGATAATATTGTAAGAATAGAGAAAACATAAATAAAAAAGGAAAGGTAGAAATTGGGCTGATATTTTTCTTCAATTATTAGGCTTACTCCTATAATTTGTTGAAATGGTTGGAATATAGATCTAATTATGTTATAATAAACTATAGGAACTTGTTTATCCAACTTAGTGATATCTCTAAGCCAATTATCTTAGGTCTCAACTAATAAATTACAAAGTGTAATAAGTAATGTACCAAAGTATATATGGCCAAAGATATCTGAGCTCTACAAAAGGTTGAGTCATGTTCCAAGGCATAAATTTATTTTATTTTATTTGTATTTGGTTTTCAATATATGAGAACATTTTAAATAAGAATTAGTAATATTTAGTTGATTACCACTTAATGTAAAGATCAAGTATAATAAGATACCAAGTGTTATGTCCAAATATTGTGTGTGTGTGTGTGTGTGTGTGTGTGTGTGTGTGTGTGTGTGTGTGTGTGTGTGTGTGTGTGTGTGTGTGTGTGTGTGTGTGTGTGTGTGTGTGTGTGTGTGTGTGTGTGTGTGCGCGTGTTAGAGGACAAAGAGCATTCTTATTTAATTCTTATCCCATTCTTACTATTATATTCCACCAATAATTAAGAAAAAAATTCAAGCACATGGAAACCATAAGGGTAATAATAAAAGAGAATTTAATATCTTAAGTGATACATAAATCCCCCAAATGGACAAGAATTATTACTCTCCAATCAATGGGATGAAATAAATAGGACTAAGACTCTAATTTATCATCATTGTCTAAACAATTCACCTACGCACAAAAGGAGAACTTTCGATGTTAGTCTTAATTATCGTACCATAATAAATAATCCATTGGGATTAATTTTTTCATTAGTCCCAACACCAAAATACTGATTAAATAATCCATCAGGAGAACTTTAGACATTACTCTCAATGCTTAAACCCTAAACAAGTTTAAATAATAAGAAATCATAAGATTTATCTATCTTGATTTTCATGGGTTAAATAAAAATCCTAACTAAAACTCCATACCAAAGTGTATCCAATATCTAAATGCAACCCACCTTCATAACTCCGTAGAGTTAGTATGGAAACACATGCTATCAATACCATAAAAAAAAGAATTAGGTTCTTATCATCCTTATAGCCTTTCAAAATGAAAACAAGTAAGATGAAACATCTCCCAACTTTGTCAACAAGTTATATAATGTGTATTGATCATTTATCATAAACTAAGACTAAAAATATAATTACCATATACTATTCCCACACTTGCATAATGAAAAATATAACATGAAATGTTTCATCAAAATGACATGCTTAACCAATAAAAATTCCCCAATCCAATAAAGTAGTAAATTTAAAATTGCCTAATCATCCCAACTCAATCTAAAAAGGAAAATAAATGAAAAATACTAACAACCCAATTGAATCCAAAAGAATAATAAAGGTGAAAAATGGCTAAACAACCCAATCCAATAAAAATAGAAAACAAACAAGAAAATAATGAGCTCTAAAAAAATTAATAAAATATCAAAATAATACATGTCTAAATAAACTCGAATCCAATTATGAAAATCCATAAAAATATGATTCAAATCAGTTTTAATCCCAAATTTTACTAAAATATTATCAAAGTTTGAAAAATCAAGGGAAATTCATAATTTTCAAAAATAACAAAATTGTGTAATGTTGCTCTATATGGTCACCAATGTGAAATAGGGAGCTAAGAATTGACCATCCTATATAATAACCCTTAAATACCTTTGTGAGGTATGAAACATGCATAAAAATTCCTCATTACCAAAAACCATCACATACTTACAAAAATGTAAGTGCAATCTCACAACACATTTCCCATTAAAGGAAAAGGGTTAAAACACATGAGACATCATGTTTCTATAGCTATCCAAATTCTATAGCCAATATAAATTAAAGGGTGCCATCATATCAAAGTAAAGGAATGTAGAAGAATCGATGTGAAAAATTACATGGATCTAATCATCAAGAATAAATCCACTCAAAATACTTATGTTATTTTCACTTGATATCGAGATAATATAAACTACATGTTGTTCGCTCCAATATTTTCCTTTTGATAAAATGCCCATGA
Source organism: Torreya grandis (assembly GCA_037957365.1). Classification (NCBI taxonomy): domain Eukaryota; kingdom Viridiplantae; phylum Streptophyta; class Pinopsida; order Cupressales; family Taxaceae; genus Torreya; species Torreya grandis. Next base: position 1,063,053 of record JARHVA010001393.1, on the reverse strand, counting down.
GATTGGGCATCCCTTAAGATTGTAAGGTGGGGATAACTATAGACTTTCATCCTTCATTTTAGGACTAATCTAGGATTAGCCTAGGGCACAGTTACAGCTATTTGACTTCAAAAATGGAGTTTGTGTTAATAACCTCCAAGAGATATGCCATCACCACCAAAATTTCAATCTAAAGTCTTACACATAAGTCAAATATTATTATGATAATATGGGTATAAAGTTTATTATTTATAAACTCCAAGGGAAGGGGTAGTTCAATTTCAAATAACAAACACAATAGAGAGGTAAGGGTAAAGCAAAAAAGGGAAGCCTCCAAATCTAAAATGAACTCAATGTACTAATCATTAAACCAAGTGGATCTATCATAATTATACCATTATAGACTGAGTTGCACTAGATTTATAACTATAATAACATACAATGGGAAGATTCTAAGGGAACTGGGAGTATGCCCTCAATATGAGCTCTCACTAATAATTAGTACTAGGAGTTTATCATAGAATACACACAAACACCATATGAGAAATTTTAGATTAACACACAAATTATTTGTAATACAAAATGGGAAATGAAATAACTCACACAATGATTATAATAACTAAGCACATCATAACCATACATAAAATAACAAATCATTAATTTAATTAACCTAGCATTGATAATCATTTAAACATGAATATGAAAGAGAATTGAAATAAAAAACAAACCCTCTTGAAAAAAATAGAGATTATATTCATTAAAAGTATTAAATGTTATTACAATAATTGATCTAGGCCAATTTTATAGTCTAGAGTGATGAAAGAAAAGGAGGTGAAATCCTATCTATAATTCTATAGCACTTTTGAGCAATTTTTGGTCAACCCTATAGTACAATATGATTCTTCCTTATATAGATAATGATGGGGATCATATCCAAATAGCATGAGGATCCCATCCTAGGTCATCATGGCCACTCATTATAGTTACAAATGTATTTCAAAATTTAAAACAAGACAATCCCTATAAACCTGTAATAGATCTTTGGGGGACCACCTAATTAACATGAGGAGGTGGATGAGAAGGTCCAATTCCTAACTATTTTGACTTGGAATTCCTAGCTTATAATGCATCCACCACAAGGTCAAACTCCTTCTCTAGCTTAGCAAGGTTCATTGGGGGATCCCTAAAGATTACCTCAACCTGAGTTGCTAGTCTTGGGTAGACTTGGAAGGGTGATTCCATTAGCTCTTAGACCCCAAATACCTATTTAATTATCACCATTGACTGCATTGATAGATATACCACTGCCTAGGTCCCTTTTTGGTTTTCTCTAAAAACATTATCCCTCATAACCTGGTTGAATTGACCTATATGGACTCTAAATTCCCCTCGATCGAGTAAAGTGCCATCCATGTGGAATAGCATAGACATATTGACCTCTTTTATGTAATTCAATATCTTAATCTTGCCATTTTATAAGGGTCCCATTGCATTATGATCCACAACCAACCATTCCTCCATAGCAACCCTCATGCTCCCAATGTATGTTTGATACAACCCATGTCTGAGATCAACATAATTTTTAGTTCTAGGAGAATTATTTTGTTGACCACCATTTTCAAATTTTGACATTTCCCATCGATCTATGTAATCCTCTCCATATAGGCTTAACTCCACTGGATAAGTATGTTGATCTCAGCCAAAGCCTCCACTACTTTCATAAGGATTGAGAATAGTATTAAGAGGGTATATTTGACTTACGCAATCAACTTGATTGGAAATGTGCTATTCACTTGGGTTTATAAAGTTTGAAACTAGATCTACATGTCCTTGAATAGTTTCTCAAACATATTATGAGTCACATTAAAAATGGACATGGATTCATCAACCATCCTTTCTTCCCTAGTATAAATCCTCACCTTAGTGAGGGAAAATAGATCTTTATGTTTTTTCCAAACCATTGGGTTTCCCTCTTGGATAAACCTTTACATTATCACCCTCTTCATGCTTTTAGACACTTAGTTGAAACTCCATCTCATGTCTAGGTCACCTTGGGTAGTCATCACTAGTGTTTGTGACCTTAGTACCATTTTTTGGGTTGAGGGATATGTAAGAAGGGTGGATGAAATGGTAGTGAAGGGTGGAGTATGGGGTGGAGGGGAGATTAAATAAGTGGAAAGAGTGAGCAAGGGAAGTAGTGGAGGTAGAGGGGGTATGGGATAGAAAGGAGGGAGAACAAAAGGGGAGGCCTAAGGGAACATTTGTGCCTACCACTATTCATTGGTTAATTTTACCTAAGGATGAATTATCCTTGAGAATTGGTCATTAAAGAGTAGGGAAGATATGGGTTGGCTAAAGGCAAGCCTCATGGCACCTTAGGTGATGGAGAGAAGGGGATGGGAAACTAAGTATTGAGATGATATGATTGGGGCTAGAGGAACTATTGAGGCCTTTAAGGAGGTTACATTCAAAGAAAAAGGTCTACTTCTTCTTTGGACTCTTTCTTGGGTTAGCGCTAAATGTTGTAGTAGATGGTTTGATTGAGATTACAAGAGTGATGGAGATTTATGGGGGAGGATTTAGAGTTTTTAAGAGAAGTGTTGGGATAATTAGAGTGGGAACTAGGAGAGTCCCTTCTTAAAGTGATATGCTCTCAAAATTTGTATCCATGCATATTGATAAATACACACCCAAGGAAGGCATTAGGAGGAATCTAAGTTATGATATGGAAGGAGTAGAATGGAATGAAGAGGTAAAGACACTCAAGAGGATTGAGGCTAAGGGTACTTGGGTGAATGATGGAGGGGGTAAAATTTCTAGAAGAGGAGGAACCACTTAGGGAATTTTTTGGGGTAAATCAAAACTAGCATGTCAAGATTGGGAGTTAGAAAATGGTGGGAGTGAGGCATAGAAGGGAAATGGGAGAAGTTAGAGGTATGAGAATGGGGACCTAGATGGGTGCCCATTGATAGCCTCTCTTTGGGATTTATTTCAAACTACTAGTTATATTCAATCATAAATGCATCATGTCTTTAAATCAATCTTAGATCAGAGAAGATAGAGCATACCTACACTTTTGATTAGGAATACATTTGTTAAGCAGGATCATGACCAATATGGGGATCCACTAGACCTGATTAGGGGATTACTTGTCACAATACACCATGTGAGTAGGGTTCCAAATCATAAAGTCTAACACAATCATGAAATAACCCTAAAAGAGTCTTAAGGTTTGATATTTCACCTATGCTAATAAATAAGAAAGTAAATCTAATATAGTACACACCAAAGCTTACGGCACAAAGTAGGGTCTAGAAATAAAATAAATAACTAAACCAAACATGTATAGAATACATATACTCATGTAAATGTATATGGAATCCTAATGCATGGGAAGAGAATCACAACTAAATAATCTATTTACTCTTATAAAGGAGAAATAAAGTTAGTAATACTTACCTTGAAGATGAACTCGTTGAGCCTCAATCTCTCCCTTGGCCAAGGTGTTTTACAAGAGATTGTTGTGGTATGTAAGGATAATAAATAAAAATTATTTCTAGGCTACACAACCTATCTATGCATCTAAAATACTTATCTATAAGACAAAATCTATATCTCCAAAGAAAGTATGAAACCTTAAGCTGTATTCCTCAAGTAGAACGGTTAATAAGTAGATGTTCATTCACACTTATTCTTCTTCAATTTTATTCTTATAAATGGTTGAAAATAAGCTTTTATATATAGGTGGATCTTTCCCTAAATCCTCCTAGAAATGTTAGCTATATAAGGTCAACCATGGTCGACCCTATATGTTTTTAGGAATAATTCACTAGGTTTAAACTAGGTTGATCAAAAGGCTAATGAACCTAAAAAGTGAAAAATACCCCTAAACTATATAGGGTTGGCCATGGTTGACTTAGTACAATTAATAGTCTAAAAGGGAGTTAATACAATAAAAGTAGGATGAAAAGAGGAAAATGATTGGAATAGGTAGGATTGAGAAGATTAAGCTTAGGGTTAATGTTTTTAGGAGATGAGTGTGTAGATGGTAAGTTGCAAAAGGGATAACAATCTTACAAAGCACTGATGGTCTACCTACCCCTTTCTCGATGCACCCCTTAAAGCATGCACTCAGAGAGATTGAGACTCAATAAGTTCCTAAAAGATACAAAGTGTTAGTAATCAATAAAATTTTAAAATTATTATGTGTATACATATGCCCCATTTGAAGCTCATCATGTGTCATGTAAGTGCAACACGGGATGGTACTTTGAGATAGAACATGATAACACATAACACTGATGCTAAGTAAAGTGAAATAAATAGAAAATAAGATAAAAGAAAGGATATAATTGAAAAATTCATACCTTTACTTACCTCAGTGTTGTAGATAAAGAAGTAGACTACAATAAAAATGAAGGTTTCTAATGTGAAGAACACTAGGTAAACCTATAGAAGTTAGTGAAAAAAATAGCCAAAAATCAATGTTTTTGGAAAATAAGTATATGATAGTGGAAAATAATCTCTACATCATCACTAATCCAATGCATTTTATGGATTTGAAAATGGGTGAGTAAAAACAAATATATAGACAAAAGAATGAATCTATAGCACAATAATTAAAGAATTTGAATGTTGAAAAGTGTTTTAAAATAGGGGAAAAGACAAGTCATTTGTTATTTTGACTTATGAAAGAGAGAAAAAAGAGTTATTTGGAGACCAAATGAGATAGGATGGAAAGGAGATGACAAGATAGATAGGGAGAGGCTCTAGAGGCAGCAGCAAGTACACGATAGGTATGCATCTATGAATCTAAAATTTGTAGTGAATTAAGTGTATTTTCTAAAAAATTGAATTTTAATCATTTCTAGATATTAGAATGAGACAAAATTAGATTATAGGGGTATAAAATAGTAAGATTGGAAATGGATTTTGAGGAATTAGGAATAAATTTTAAAAATGCACTTTTTTTAGGAAAGTGCAAGGGGTCGGTAGGCAAAATGAATTGGGTAGACCCAATCAACCCAGTAGGTTGAAACTAGGTAGAATTCATAGTGCTAGCCCAATAGGTATGGGTCAACACTGTACATTTAATAGGATACCACCCTAATTAAGTTTTATAATTGATTTGAAAGGTATATAATGATAATGTGGTACTAGAAATGGGAAAATAAGAGGTTTGACTAAGATTTTGAAGTCAATTGGGGCAAAAATAGGGAAATTTTGGTCAAAGTAGTTTGACCAAAATACTAGAATAAGCATAGAAAAATGTGTAAAAGGCCAAAATAAGGCTAAAATGGATTGAAATAAACAAATGAGGTTAATAAGGATCAATTAAGCTATAAATAGGGTAAAATGAATAAAAATGAATAATTTAAAAAGCAATCAGGCTTGTTTTTTATTTTAAAAAAATGTAAAAAGATTATATTTTGACTATATATGACATGAAAGAACTAATACATACTTTATTATTTATTAGTTTTAGAGATAATGGAAGTTATAGATATTAGTTGATATGTCTTGGTTATCAGATAGAGATAGGGCTATACTAGTATCCATAGGTATAGGAGGCATCACTGATATGTGCAATATCCCATGAGTTCAAATTTGTTGGTCATGTTCCTCAGTTACTGAGAATGACTAACTAACACCTTCTGATGGGAGGTGGATGGAGATGTGATAGAGGTTTCCATAAAACTCTAGGATTTCCATGCCATCCTTAGGCTACCCATAGTAGGAGCACTGGTGACCATAAGGATACTAGATAGCATATAGAAGAGGAGAGCCTTATCTGTGTGAGCTATAAGTTCAAAGATGATTTTGGGAGGATGGAGAGTTAGTATGGATGATGTATATACATTATATATTTATATATCCAAAAATTTGTGATATGAATTATGACATAGAAGGTGTTATTTCATAAGTTAGATGGCAAGGTACCATTATTCATGGTAACCTTGATTAGGATGATGTTGGAGGAATGAGTTATATATGATCTAGGATCTATCATCTAGGTCCATCTTTTACATGATATATATGAGATGTTGGTTGGAGGGTAGAATACCATAGGACTAATAATATTGATGATTACTTGGATATATGAGAGGTTTCTTATGTATCAACCAATTGGGATACCCCATGTGATCAATGATAGGTCACCTCAAGTGTGAATATGGAGAGAGGATCAAGTAGTCTAGGTCATGACCCATATGTTATAAATATAGTTAGTGAGATGTATATAAATAGTGTGGTATCCATATGGATACATAAAGACTACATGGGTGAGTTGGCACATAGTTGCACCAATAATAGTGAGGATAGAGGTGATCAAACACTACACATGGTGGAGAGAGCCACATCTAGCGGTATGGGTGCCAAGATAGATGGGGTTGCCTCATCTATCAATACCAATATTGATTCTTAATTAGTGGGCTCAAAATGTGAGGAATCCATGAGGGAAGAGAGGATTAGGACCATATATATTGATATTGACACTCAGACCACATCATGAGCGACCATGGACTGGTTGAGCATGATGGGGAGCAGAGTAGGATGATAAGGATATAGAGGTAGAGATATCAAATGTACCACTATAAACTCCATAATAGGAGCTATGACTACCAAAGACATGATGATGATGGAGGTAGTAGGAGATAGCAGAGATTGATGTCATCCTTGATGAGCCAAGAAAAGAGTTAGAGGAGGGATGGATGATAGAGAGATCACACTCAAGTATAGGTTGAGATAGACATGAGCCATGATAGAGGGATTTGAGATAAGGAGGAAACCTATAAATGAGGTGCTAGGAGGCCATATATATGGGGAGACTATGCTAGGTGGTCACACAAATGGTGAGACCATAGTAGCCAAAACATAGATGGTAAGAAAATATGGTTAAATTATTGATTTAAGTTTTTATTTGGAAGTAGAGATAGATATATATTTTCAGATATAATAGTGATCTAATATCCATTTGGTGTGATTTTATAGGTGTATATGAGGATGAAAAGGAGATATGGGCATCCCTAATGAGGAGATCACTCCATGATGTCTTGGATGAGACTCTATATCCATATGATCTAACTGCATTAGAGGACCCTAGTGAACCATCTGCCCCAGCTCGGGCAAGCTAGTTTAGACTCGTTGGGGAGGTAGTGAGACAAATATGGACATATAGAGAGAGGATGCAACCACTAACATAGATATATGTAGGTGAGATGTGAGCATGGTAGGCTTTAGCTGAGGAGAGAGTTACACATCTAGCCACATTGATATAATTGATAGAGATTCAAACCCAACTAACATAGTCACAGGTGCAAGTAGTGCACCTATAGGGATAGGTAAAGGGATTGAGATCTTGGATGGCCTCCTTATAGTATAATATTTGGAGGAGTCAGATTGAGGCCTTAATAGGTAGCATGGTTAGGCCACAAGATAAATAGGATAGGACCTAGCCATAGAACTAGAGCATTTTATATGGTTGTATGTATTGTATCAAACCTCATGATATATATATGTGTTGGGGGGGGGATCATTTTGGCATATTTTTGTTAGTTATGTATGTTTTAATTATTTTTTATTATGGTTGTTCATTATGGTTGAGGTTGTTGATGCTTTGGATATATTTATTTCTAGCACATGTATCTACCTTTGTTATATATGCTATAGAAAATATATGAGATGTGGTTTCTTTTCTAGTATTATGTAGGACACAAGCATGGTTAACAAGAAATAGGCAAAAAGGACTTGGTAAAATATAATAAATCAATAAAATGTACTACACACTATTTCATGTTAGGAAATGTGTAATAACAAGAAATGACTAAGTATAACTAACCAAGAAATAGTAAAACAAGATGGTAAAAAGGGATTTATTTTTAAACCAAAGTGAAAGATTTTTGCACCAAAATAAAACAAGTAAAATAATACTAATTCACGTTGGGAAGTATGAAAAATAATTTAATAAAATAGAAGGTATGTAAAAGGGCACAAATGGGATAAAAACAAATGAATTAAGTGAATCAATTATACTAAATCATGCTGGGAAGTATAAGAGAAAAACAAAATTGGCAAAATATTGGTCTTAAATTGATCACTCTAATTCAATTTGGGAAGTATGAAAATTTCAAGAAATGGTTGAATTATTACATGCACCAAAAAAATAAGAATATAAAAAGGCAAAAGATAAATGAAGTAAGCATAAAACACACTAAATCAAGCTAGGAAGCATGTCAATAATGTGTAACTTCATAATAAATCAAATATTATCTCATATTTGACACATGTAATTTTGGATGTGACTTGGGTATTGGAAAATTTTATGAGGAATGTCAGGTCTTATCTACGGTCTTACACTACAACTCAAAAAGAGAACACAACTATGGTGGAATAAATAAGACAAATCAGGTAATCAAGGATGTGGGTGATAGTAAGGAAAAATAATGGTAATTTGTGAGGATGGTTGGGTCCTATTTGTAGTCTTTATAATGCAACTCATAAATGAAATACCAAGGGGATTGATCAGTAGAAAAAAGAATATTTATCAAGAAGAAATATGGGGGATATAGGGAATGTAAAAATCAATACTTAGTCATCTTATTACAATACCTTAGGAGATAGGAGACATACTAAAGACATGATAAGAAACTAAGTGACTAGTGGTCATCTATGTACAAAATAAACATGTTCGCTATAAACACAGCTTTTTAGGCAAATAGGCATGCTACTAAGATAAACTCATGAAATTAGATTGGTACAAGAAAAATAAAATGGACCTACCTTCCCATGACATGTTACTTATTCTTTAGGACCCCTTACAGAGTTGTCAATCTATTGCAAAGATTAGGTACTTATGTGAGAAAGTAGGTAGCACTAAAATATTTTTTTATTCTCCTCTTCTAATCTACTAGCCTAACATACCTCAAAGTACCTTGGATCTACCATGAGGCCAACTATTGAGTTTAAGCTTCAAATATAATAAGGAGATGTGTTTTGAATCACATATTTTACTGTGATTTTACTTTTAAGAATAATTTTTACCTTTTGTATCATTGCCTTTTGTTTAAATGATTTGACTTTTAATTTTTTATGACTTTTTTAAAATTCCTCCTCCATACAGACTTGGAATGACCAATCATGAGAGATTTAGTGAAACACATTAATTATCTATATGCTAATAATAAATGAATCTAAGTAACCAAAGACAAAGACTAACTAGGACACTTAGGCTTGACAATGAACTAGTATGTGATCTCAAGTCTCAACCATGTATATGCTTAGTTTATGGGAAAATGAAGGGAAAAAGGAGATTCAAGAAGTGGACTAATGTAAGGAGATAATAATGAGTAGGATTGTTTTCTAACTAATCACATGATAAAAATAAAATAATGATCAAATGGAATAAGGTTTGTATAACCAAGTCACAATGATAATTAACCATGTAAAATGGAGATAAGAAAGCAAACAATCATGAAGAGGAAAGAAAAGAGTTTTGAGAAAAAAAATCAATCAAGAGAGATAAAGTAATGATAAATAAAGACAATAATATGTAAAATATAAATGATAATATAAGCAAGATATAATACAATAAGCAATAAATCACCATAAATGATAACGAAAATTTTGACACAGTGTCAAATGATATAATAGATAGATAAAAATAATATTGGATCACACGTCCAACCCAAATGAAAATGTGAAAGCACCATACATGTGCTCATAAATATTGATAAATATGTCCACACACATTATCCAAGACATTAGATAAATATTTATGAAATTGGAGATGAACTGTTGCCAATGTTTCATTAATCTTTAATGAATACTAGGCAAATACTTCTTTTCTAATCTCCTCCACAAAAAAAGTAAGAATTCTCAAAGGATCATGCTATGGAGGAAAATTAGTTAAGGGATTTTCAGGAGAATGCATGGGAGTAGGCTCTATAGGAGATGAAATAATCACTAGTAGAGAATAAATCATGGACGAGGGAAGGTTCACAAGTGAAAGAATCATGGGTGGAGGCACAGAAGATGGTGAAGGGACCATAGGAGGTGATGGAACCATAGGATGTGGAGCCATGGAAGAAAAAGGAAGAGCCTTATTATAGGAATGACCTATGGGAAGAGTGGGATAAGGTCTAGGAATGGATATAAAGTGATCCTTAAGATGTTATTTAAGGATGTGGTAATGATCGATATGATGGGTACCGCATAGATGCCATAAAAGATATACCTCACCATACTTGGGTAGATTTTTAGGAAGTACCTTTGGGGAGGTATGGATTTTTTTGATGATAGGTAAGAAGGATGAAAGGTATCAATATATTATTATAACTTATGATAATGGGTAGAAGAATGATTATCTATCCTGTGGAAGTAATAGATATGCTTATGAGTGATTTTAGTAGAAGTACTCATGGAAGGAGGTATAACAATAATGGAAGAATCTAATAATACTCATCAACCCATTTTATGGGTATAGGAAACATCTTAGGCAATAGAAGAAAACAATCACCAAAGGAGTTGATGATGAGGAAGGAATAAAATTAGGCTCAATGAAAGTAGTAATGGAATTAGAAATAGGGGTAGGCTCAATAACAATAGGAGTATAAATAGGCTCAACTATAGTAGGAGCAAGAAGAGAATCAATTATAATAGGCTCTAATAAGGGAGTATTAGGTTATATAAAATATCTAAGGATATTTGCACTAACCTCATTGGTAAAATAGATATGAGGGTCAGGGTACCTAGTAAAATGGTAAGGCTTGGTCATAGCATGATCCATGAACATAGTCCTATATGGATCTTCAAAAACTTGAGGTGTTATCACCATCTATACCCTATTATAAAGTGGAAAAATACAAAAATCAGGAACTATAAGTGAAGGAAAATGATGAGATGTATTAAAAGACTCAAGTAAAGAAGAACGATAATAGACAATCTTAGTATCACAAGCTTGTACAAGTCCACCTAATAATGGATCATCTAAGTAATAAACATCATTATAATATAGGGCATGAAGTTATATGATGAAATTAGGGATAAATTTATCATCTGAAGAAGTATGGTGAATAGAATGCCTAGTCTTGGTCATGACTACAGGAATGTCATCGCAAGGAGGCTTGTGAGAGTGAGGTTTCAAGGAAGAAAGAAGCTATGAGATAAGATGAGGTGAGAAATCAAAAGTTATGATCTTTACATTAATCTCATCAAGATCATCATCACTAGAATCCAAGATATTAGTATGAATGTTACCAATGAGCTTAGGATGACCACTTTAACCTTAGGTTTAATTAATAGGAAAGTTGAGACATTGTGACTCATCGAATGGAACACTAGGCAAAGTCTCAAGAGTAGGAATCTTGAAGGCACCACAATCTTGGGTTTTTTTGAATTTCTAAGGGTTGATGTCACCTTAAATCTTATAAGTGGATCCATTATGAGGGAATTTAATACATTGCTAGGTGAAAGAAGTGATATCTCTCGTATAATGAGTCTATGGCCTACCAAGCAAGATGTTATAAGAAAAGGAAAAGTTAAAGATCATCACCTTCACATATATGGTGATATGTGGGATAGTAATGGGAAGCCACACATAACCTAGAGGAGGCATTTTCCTTCTATCATATCCTTGGCAAGTAATACGTGTAGACTTAAGATTACATTCTAAATATAGAAGAGTTTTAATGAAATTGAGAGAATCAACACTCGTGCTAGAAACTTCATCAATAAATGCATGCTTAACTTGGATATCACTTATTTGGATGATGATAAATAAAGGAGGATCATCCACATGAAGTAGAATCTCATCAAGAATCATAGAAGATATGAGAAATTTTAAGGAAAGAGAAGTGTCTATAGTTTCATCAATGTTGATAGACATCTCTTCACATTATTGTAATATACTATCTTTGAAATTAGATAAAACTACATCCCATCCTGCTAGGGGAGGATGAGGGACATTTATCTCAAATAATAGTTGCATAAAATGGTTTCTATGATGAGGAGAAGTCCTCATAAGCTCAAGAAATGGGATTTGGGATGGGAGATTAGTGAGTTCCACAATGGGATCCCACTCATCATAACCCATAAGAAGGTTGTTATATATAGGTGCATAATGATTAAAGATCTCTTCAGAAGGAGGAGCTAAAGTACATTGGAATTTTTGTTGATAATAAGAAGGTTTATAACAAGGTTTCAAATCATGTTGAGATGATGAAGTATTTGATTTAAGCTAATTTGGAGAATTGGTAGAAGAAGTGTTAGTATAAATTTGATTATCATTAGTATTGGAAGATGATGAAAGAATGGTAGAAATAGAATAAGAATTTTTATCCAAGGGAGAATCATAAATTGGATCATCAAAAGTAATAATTTCATCTTGACCCAACTCATTTAAATTAGTTGGATAAGAATCCTAGATAACATGATATGTTTGAGATGAATGAGTGTAGATAGGTTAATAATCACTAAAAATAACCATCCTTCACATATTATTCATGTTAACCACATTCTCTTTATAAGTTGGTTCAACAAGACTTTCAACATTATTGGTGGGAGGGGTGGTCTTGTCTTGGTTGTCTTGAATCAGTTGGTGATTAGGAAGAGGGTATTTATAGATAGCTAAATGAGAGTTTTCTTGATTCACGGCTTGAGTTTTGTCATGTGATTTATAGTCCTTGAAAGTAATTTCATAATATTATTGATGCTTTATAATGATAGAATCATAATCAAAATTAGGTCCAAGAAGAAAATCCATATATAAATTATGAATTTGTCTATAGGTCTCATGAGAATGACCCCAACTAGCATGAAACTGACAAAACTTATTAGGATCATACCAAGATTTCATAGGATGATTAAGGCCAAGCTCTCATGGAAGAGGCCTCGGTAGATGCTTAAGTAATTTAGTTGTAAATAAATGAGGACCCATAGAAGTTTGGGGTGGCTCAAATTTATGAATTAAGAAATATTGTCATTTAGCTTGGTCAATAGCCTCCTCCAATTTATGTGGAGAGAGAGTTTAGACTCGATATTGTAATTTAGGCAAAAGGGCATTGTTAAAGAGATGGAAAATATTTTCATCAGCCATGTTATGCTCACATTTATTTGACAAAGTCTTCCATATTTTAACAAAGGCTTGAGAATTTTCATTTTATTTTTCTTTGTAATTTATGAATTGGGCCAAAGTGTTTTTGAGAAGATCACTGGTTCAGAATTCTTTCACTAAAGCATTCACTAAATCCTCCAAACAAGTAATGAAATGTGGTCTAAGTTGATTTTAACAATCCAAGTAATCACTTATGAGGGTTTTGGAAAGGATATTGGTAGTATAAAAGGTGTTTAATTTAACCCAATCCTTATAAATATTTCTAAATATCTTAATATGAAGGGTGTGATCGGTTGATCCATTATAATAAATTATAGGTGTTATACGTCATATGTCAATGCTAGTAATTTGAGTAGTGAGAGGTTAATTTTTTAGATGCTTAATGGTTTTGTTGATTAAATGAGATTAAGGATTGAGATTTCCTTGATAATCTTGAAGAGGAAGAGGGGGAACATTTTGTTTATCTATGCCCCAAGCCATTGGTTGAGAATGAGATTGAAGATGGTTTTGCATTCTCATCATTTGATTTATGTTATGAGCTTGAAATGTATTCATTTGATTAAGAGTTTTCAAAAAAAATTATATGTTTGATTATCATTGTTATAAGCATTAGAGTTAGCATTAGTGTCTTGGGTACCACTATTGGTGTTGATAGGAGCTTGAGAAGAATTATGAGAATGTGATGCACTAGTGGCAAAATTTGTTTGTGTAGTAAAAAATGGAATAGTGAATGGTTTAGAGGAATAATCAATAGAAGCATGATTGCCTTGGGTATAAAATGAAGCACTAATATATGTATTAAAGATATTAGATCATAAGAGAGGCCCACTAGATGTATAACTTGCCATGTTAGTTGATATACTAAGCATGAAGGTGGAATAAGTTAGAGAAGAAGAGATCATGGTATGAGAAGGGGTCATAATCGAAGGAATAGACTAGGAATCAAAGAAAGTGGTACCTCCAAATCCAATTGAAAATGTAGGAGTAAGTGAATGAGGCTCTTCAACATGACCACTAATCATAAGATTATAAATGGTATAAGGATCCTTTCATCGATGTTGAGTAAATTTAGAGATAAATAAAAGCATTTCAAGAGTATACTCTAACTTAGGCCGGTATTCTAATGAGAAAATGGGATTATGTTGTGAATAAGTATTAGGAGGGGTCTTATAGTTCATTTTATGAGTGGAAATATGAACATTACTAGCATCTAAGAGAAGATCCCTAATTTATCTATGGGATACCCTATGAGGATTAGTAAGATTCATCATGTTTATTGATTGCAAATTAGTTTCATTATCAAGAAGAAAGACCATGATGAAGGGAAAGGAAGAGATATGAGAAAGCAAGGAACCAAAAAGTGATTTAAATAGTATAAGGTTGAATAGGTTGACCTAAAATAAAAATAAGGACTAAAAAACTATATAGGGTTAATTGGGTCAATCCAATATAGTGTATAAAGATTGGAAAAAGAGGTTAAAGGGGATAGAAAAAACTTGTTTGATTGGGTTGATCCTGTATAGTGCATAAATTTTGTAAAAAGGTACAAGGTTGACTGGGTCGATCCTAGGTCGACCTAGTATAGTAGACAGGGAAAAAGAAAATGTTGATAACAAGTTATGAACTAAAATAAGACAATTTTTGTATTTAATATAAGAAAGTAAAAACTTAAGGGAAATAAATAATCAATTAGATCAATGCAGGCCAATCTAATTGAAGCACATGATATAAAACCTTACACTAATGTTGGCTAAAGAAAGTTTTTTCACATATAATTGAGCAAAGAGCAAGTAATCAACTTGAAAAGTAAAGAGATAACTAATTGGTCAACTTGAATGTTTTATTAGATTATTAATAATATTATTTTAAATATGATGAGAAGTTGGATGTAAAGCAAGGAACTAGATAACAATCTAAGAATGGTTTCAAGTAGTTTGGGATAAAAGGGACTATAGTGATAATGATATAGGCTTGGTATTGGGACCTGGCCCATCACTTCACACATAGTAATGATAAGGGTGTCAGGTTCTTAGCTATAATATACCATTAATCACATTTTATACTTGACCAAAGTATCAAGTCAGCTTCCCCCTTGGTGATGAAATCTAAGTAGGTTGGCCTTGGGTAGACAAATGTTAAATTATTTTATAAGGTTGATAAGGTCAAACCTATACTATGGAAACAAGGTCTTAAAATGAACAAGGTCAGTTAGGGTCAACCTCATTATTTAGATAGCATACAAAACACATAATTGGGTCGACAAGGTTGATCTAATTGACTGTGTAGGGATAGTTTTAAAGACTACCAATTATGAAAGGAAAGATAGAAAAGAAAGAGATAGAGTGATAAAAAGGAACCTTGGTGGATCATAGATACTAATAATGAAGATTTCTGGTCAATAACCTTGGAGTATGCTTGAAAATTTTACTAACTAAATCAATCAAGCTACGTAGAATCCTGATATTGAGTGCCTAAAATGTATAGGGTCACCAAGGTTGACCTATATCTAAATATGGATGGATAAAAGTGTACAAGTTTGATTAGGTTAACCTATTAGTCTTAACTAAAAGTCTAAAAACCTATACTAGGTCATCTAAGTCAATCCAATTGCCTGTTCTTGAAAACCTATGCACAATGATTAGAATTGGATTGATAGAGTCAATCTAGTATGATAGATATATGATAAAAATAATGATAAAAAGAATGAAAAAAAGTGAAATAAATATTTTAAGGGTTAATTTCATGTTAGGTTCACCAGAATGTATGCAATCATAAATGCATCATGTCTATAAATCAATCCTAGCTTGGAGAAGATAGAGCATACCTTCACTTCTGATTGGGAATGTATTTGTTAAGCAGGATCATGACCTATATGGGGGTTTAATAAACCTGACTAGGGGATCACTTGTCATAATACACCATGTGAGGTAGGGCTCCAAATCCTACAGTCTAACACAATCATGCAACAACCCTAAAAGAGTCCTAAGGTTTGATATTTCACCTATGCTAATAAGAAAGAAACTAAATCTAATCTAGTGCACACCAAATCTTGTAGCACAGAGTGGGGATTAGAAATAGAAAAGATAACTATAATAAACATGCATAGAAGACATATACTCATGTAAATGTATACAAAATCCAAATGCATGGGAAGAGAAGCACAAATACATTATCTATCTACTCTTATAAAGTACAAATAAAGTTAGGAATACTTACCTTAAAGATGACCCCATCGATCCTCAATCTCTCCCTTGGACAAGGTGTTTTGCAAGAGATTTTTGTGGTATGTAAGGATAAAAAAGATAAATAATCTCTAGGATACATAACCTATCTATGCATCCAAAATACTTCTCCATAAGATAAGATTTGTATCTTCAAAGAAAGTATGAAACCCTAATCTTTATTCCTCAAGTAGAATAGTCAATAATTAGATGTTCATTTACACTTATTCTTATTTACTTCTCTTCTTACAAATGGTTAGAAATGAACTTGTATATATAGGTGGATCTTACCCTAAATCCTTCTAGAAAAATTAGTTGTACGGGGTCAACCATGGTCGACCCTATATGTTTTCAAGGATAATTCACTAGGTCTGAGCTAGGTTAGATGAAAGGTTAACAAACCTAAAAAATGAATAATACCTTTAAACTATATAAGGTCAGCCATTATCAACTTAGTATAACCAATAGTCCAAAAAGGAATTAAGGTAATAAAAGGAGGATGGAAAGAGGAAAATGATTGGAATAGGTAGGACTTAGAAGAATAATCTTATGGTTAATTTTTTTATGAGATGAGTGTTTATATGGCAAGTGGAAAAAGGGATAATAATATTATGAAGCATCGATGGTCTACCCACCCCTTTCCTAGTACACCCCTTAAGGCATGCACTCAAAGAGATTGAAACTCGATAGGTTCTTAAAAGATACAACGTGTCATTAATCATTAAAAGTTTGAAATTATTATTTGTATACACTGGCCACATTAAACCTCAAGGTCTATACAACCCAAGGTTGAGGTGTTGGTGGCTGAGTGGGTTGTACCTAGGCTTCCTAGCATCGAATGGCTCAAGTTAATTTTTGTTGTGCCCTAAATATTAGATCTATTATAGGAGGTAGATATGGATTCAGAGTGTGATAAGTGACTAGACAAGGCAAATTAGGAGATGAGGCATGAAGAGTGTGAGTTAGTGGAGGAAGCAGACCTAAAATTATAGCATAAGGAGGAAAATGTGGCAAAATTTCCTAAAATATTTTCTAGGAGATGGTAGGAGCTGTCAAAGTTGGGTCCTCTACAAACCAATTAAGAGATATGGAAGGAATAGAGGGGACCTCTTGAGCCTTCTTTCCCTTATTTTTATTCTTATCCATGGTCTAGGATAACACCTCTAGGTCATCGATGATATTCAAATAGGTTTCATCATCATCTTTTACCTAATGACCATAGTTGATATTGAGGCAAGTTGAGTACCATGCCAAGTAAGCTTTAATTATCCCCTTGGGGTCCCATTATTAGATATTACATTTTTCAAAGGTGAATTAGTCCCACCTATATGCCATATTCTTAATTGGAGGGAAATCCTTGTAGATGTGGTACTTGATTATGATCAAAAGTGGTAGGCACACCTTCTAACACTATATATAGAACCTAAAGAAGCCCTATAGTAGATGATAAGAAATCTCGTGCTCTATTAGATAGTTTAGAATTAAATATGATATGAATAGGTGATCCTTGAAGAAACCCTCAATTTTTATCACAATGTTATCCTTGTAAATCTAGTAGTCCTTGATGGCAGTGATCGAATCCATGATTTCCTTCAAGAGTCAGGGCATTGGGGCCTCATTGATGGATTGGTAGACCACAAAATATAAATTCTTGCATATGTCCCAGATGTTATTATGGAACTGGTGGACATATAGCTTATAAAATATCACATGGACCATTGAGCTCCCAAGATGTAGGAAAAGTTAAAGGCTTGAAAGAAAGTTTCTTGCAGACCATATTTAACAAGTAGTTCATCATTTAGAAATTACTCCTGATTTGGGAATATATGATGGCATTAAACAAATTGAATTTGATAAACCCTCATATGTCTAGGAATTTTAATCATGTAAGGATAATATACAAGAGATGCACCCACATATCATTGATGTGTAGGTAGTTCTAACCACCAAACAATCAATTTAGCAAGATCATGCCTACCCACAATTCCTCTTGGAAGGTATGGACCATGTATGCATTGATATCCTCCTTGTTGACCCATTTAGTATCTAGATTCTTATCCTAGTCATGAAGGATGTCATATATCTATTAGGTCCCCATCCACACCATTATCATTATTGCATCGTATGAGGTGTAGTTTGGAAGGGAGTAATACACCTTAAAAGTTTTCTCAGAGATATTGACAATCTGGTGCCTAGAGTTGGGTGAGCATACCTAGTCATGGACTTCATCCTACACATGAATGGTATTATGAAGGATGTTACTCAATGGTTCAATGTAGGTTAATGCATATGGTTTGGTTGTGGCTCTCTAAAGTCCACATTTCTTATAGGATCTAAGGGCATCCTCAAACTCTACATGTTGGTCATCATCTGAGCCTAAATCCCTAGGGACTTGCTCAATTGCTTACAATAAGTAATTGTGGTACTTTAGTTTTTTAAAGATACTTGGGAACTTGGTATCCCATTATTCAATTTTAGACTTTGGGTTTGCAGATGATGTCACCATTTTAGTATAATGGAGGGGCAATCAAGAATTTTTGAGTGTAGAATGCATGGAATATAGGTGTATTCTATGAGAACTATCAATCAAGGAGTCAGATATTTTTTGAAGCTAGCAATGGTAACCATTGGTGAGCTTCCCTTAGGATTTTATAAATGCATGCATACATCCCCCTTATATTAATAACATTTGGTGTCTCACTTGCTACAAATTCAAATTTGAGTTGGTGGTTGGATTCTCTCTCTTTACTCCTAAACCTAGAGTTAAATTTGGATCCTATGATCCTCCACCACTATCCAAATGTAGAAATTATGATGGGATGTTTTTAAAATATCCAATCAAGACCAACTTCCTATATTATTAATGCCTAGCATGGTAGGCATGTATTCACATCTCTTAGAGGCTTCTCATTTAACTCCCATTTTTCAACACATGGCATATGGTCATTGGTCCTCATACTAATAATTATTACTAATGCATGGCTTTGTACTCTATATCATTTTATTAATAAGGATGATGTGTCACCTAATGACACATGACACATCTTGATTGGTTCTTTAGCCTCACTCATACCTTATTATAATCTTCCTTAGACTTTAGGTGGATACTAGTTCATCTGCATATTGGGTGACATGGCACTTTCTCATTTAACTAGGCTATCTTTGGATCTAACATCTATGATAGATCTAAGGGACTAGATATTTTGATACTTGGTGATGTGTCACATTCCCATGTGTTTGGGATCTCCTAAACTCTAACATCTCTGATAGGTCTTGCGGACTAACTATAATGGCATTCAATGACATGGCACCTTCTCATTTAGTCAAGCTTTCTTAGGCTCTGACATCTTTAATAGGTTTCGGGACTAGCCATTCTAACACTTGGTGATGTGGTTCCTTCCCATTTGACTATGATCTCTCAAGCTATAAAAACTATGATAGGTCTAAGGGATTGGTCACTCTAATATTTAGTGACATGGCACCTTCTTATTTGACCAAGCTATTTTGGGATCTAACATCTCTAATATGTCTGGGTATTGTCCATTCTAACAATTGGTGACATGGCACCTTCCCATTTGATTAGGATCTGACATCTTTGACAAGTTTGATAATTAGCCATTTTGTCACTTGATAACATTATGCCTTCCCATTTGATTAGGATCTCCTAGGCTCTAACATCTCTAACAGGTCTAGGGACTATCCATTCTAACACTTAGCAACATGGTTTATTCCCATTAGGTCAGGCTCTCCCAGGGTCTAACATCTTTGATAGGTATGAGGGGCTAGATAATCTAACATTTAGTGATATGGTGCCTTCCCATTAAGCTAGGCCTTGACATATTTCATAGGTCTGGGTACTATCCATTTTGACACTTGGTGACATGGTTCCTTCCATTTTGATCAATCTCTCTTAGGTTCTATGAAATTCACAAAAATACTAAGTAAAAAATGAAAAGGAACACAAAACATTGAACACTTGTAAATTAATAGGATTTTGAATTTATATGAAGGTTAAAGGGTCTATTTCTCTAGAAAAATCTATCAAAAGTAGACCTTGAATGTTAGTTTTATCAGTCTAGATTGCACCCCTGAGGTAGGGGTTTCAAACCCACCTCATACAACTAATACAATTGAAAAACCTCTAGGTGTGGGTAGCCTAATGAATGAGGTGAGTTTATATATTTGGGGCTAGCTCCCATAATGCATCATCTATGCTCAAATCACTAAGCTTACTTGTCTTGCCAAGGAAAAGAGGTAGAAAAGAATTGAAAACAACCTCTAAAATATAGAAGTTGATTCACCAATGTATTAGGTCTCCTCTACTTAATGTTTCATAAATACTTATGGATTAAACAAGGGCTAATCACTAATACACTCTCTCCAAAATGAATCCTACACATCAGTATTTCACTTAGATGCCATGTCAAATTCCTACAACCTAAGGATGATGAGTGAAAGGTCTAATAGAAGACACTAACAATTAGTTTACACTGTAAACAAAAGCTTGAGAGCCTATTGACCAAGTTTGACTTTTAGGTCAAACATGGACCCCTATAGGTAGAAAAACTTTTTCTAAAAGATATTTAGGGGTCTAAACATTTTTCATAGGCTATATTATGGTTCAAATTATGTTATCTAATGCATTTCTAGCCTTAGTCATGGTTTCATTAGCTTATTTATCATTTTGGGTCTTTTAGTAGACTTTTAAAGGTCATTAATGAAAGTGGCATGGTTCCCAAGGTACCCAAGTGTCCTTTTTTCCTTATAATCATCCAATAAGTTAGTTAGACTATTAGGGATGTCAGTTACAATAGAATATTGTAAGTGGTTTAACTAAAATTCAAGAATCTAAATAAAAAGGAACATTTGGCACTTGTACGACCCATGGGGAAGTTTGACACATGGTAAAGAATCATTTAATTCATATTCACCTTCATAACACTCATTTATACATTTGGTTTTCTTTTTAAGTGCCATTTTAAACCCAGAACCATTTTGATTCTTTTTTGCATTTTTAGGAATATAAAAGTGACCTTCAAGTTTTTACTTAGTATGAACAACTATAGAAATTAAAGGAAAAATTATTTTGGGAGGTTTTAGTAAACACATATACCTTCATTTCCATATAAATATTTTGAATAATGGTGGCCTATGCTTCATGAACCATCCTCAAGAAGTTGATTGTACTTTTTTGCTAGTTATTTCATGCACCCTATAGGTCTTAATCAATTATGGATAAATATGTATGAACCAATTGGTTATGTTGGATATAAATTATGTTTTATACCTTATAAGATGGTATCCATTCTTATTTTCATGTTTCATAATGTTTTGATGAGCAATTTAGTCCATGTTGCAGGAAGGTACCACCATGTGCAGTCTCAATAAAATTTCTTCTTGTTTGTAGAGTGTTTTTATCCTATATGGGCCTCATATAGTTGGGAAATGATGCTAAATATGTCTCAAGATCATATTAACACCTCCTTCCATGTTTTGGTTTCACCATATCATCTTTTGGGTAGCTTACAGCCTTACCATCTCTCATATTCAACTTCATGCTTAACTTCACTTATAGTAACCTATATAAGCTTGTTCAAATAGTTCATGGAATGGTAATTAGGGTATATTAGTTATATAATCCATAAATATTTTAGAGGATTTAATTTATATGTTTGGAAAAGATGCAAGTGTGTTCACAAGTTCATTCACCATGCTAGAATAGTCATGAGATGCATTTTCCTACTTTATTCCAAATGTGTGCAAGTGGTTTCACATTGGAGATGATGTGTTAGAACTTGTTTCAAGTGTTATTGGTATAAATCATGAATTTTAATAGGTTTATCTACCCATGAGGTCTTTTATCCACCTTGTTTCTCTATTCCACACTCATTATCTACACACAACCTAATACACACCTATAGGAGCCATTGTTGATGTCACGTTGAGAAGTGTAAATCCTAATATGGTTCCAATATCTTAATATATCTAAAATTATATTACCATGTTTGATTAAATCATACAAATTACATATTCATGGATATTTTTCATACTTCTCATATTCAACTCATTATTTGTACACCAAAGTAGCCACCTATAGGTGGCTGAGTAGGGGACCAAGATGTTTGTATGGAGAGGTTGAAGTAATTTGACACATCCTTAAGGAATTTGTATAATAATAAATACATGGTAGACACATATAAAGTTTCAAAATGGAAAGAAGTTTGATATCATATTTGAAGATCAAAGATTGAATTCTAGGAAACTTACCCTAAAATGTCAAAATAGAGCTACAAGGGGTTTTTGTAGACCCCTCACAACATGTTTCCCAAGGACTTAAAATAATATAAGGTGATGAATATTTTAGTATATATTATATATAAGACTTCTACCAAATATGGGAGTGAGAAGATCAATGCAAGGTAGGATTTGAATGCCTCAAATATGCCTCAAAAAACACTGTAATATGGCATTAACATCTATAGGTCTGAAGTTATAGATGGTCTTTTGACATCTTAAGAATAAAATAGGACAAACTCTCATGACTAGTATGGTTTAATTTTATGAATGGAACACAAATGGATTGAATATTATCAATATAATAATGAGACATGGTCTTGTAAGCTCAGCCACCTACATGTATCTTTCTAATAGGGAATAGATACATATCAGGGTTAGATAGGCAAAACAAACAAATAATGACCCCAATTGATGTTAAGGTGATGTTTTAAAGATTTAAAATAAGGATAATAGTTTAAACACATACATTATGTCCTGAGGGGAGTTCAAGGAAATCCTTTCACATCATAACCCAAGTCTAAGGAGCTAGTATACACTTATAACAGTCTAAAAATAGGGTGTCTTAGTCATGGTAAAAAGAAACTCAGTTATTAACCCAAGGAGTTTATAAGGTGAGTAAAATGTATGATAATATATAAAATGGTTATTTTTATCATGGTTCAATGGAGAGTCTTTTCACACTATGACCAAGTCTCAAAGAAGTAAATGTAACCTACACGTACGGTAAAAAGGTAGGGTTTCTCAGTCAAGTATGGAAGGACTCAATTTTGAGGGTTAAAGTGAAATTCAGTAGTTAAAGATAAATTATACCTAATTAAATTACCTATTACCATATCAATTAATATCATATCTCTAAACATGATGAAACACACCTACACAGACCTCCCTAAAACCCTATATGCACCTACAATAGGGGGTAGTCTTGGTGAAAGTAAGGTAAAGAGAGGGACTTGTCTTGGAAAAAATTGAGTGTTTTATAGAAAATTATAATGTTTTATGAATAATAAAAAGGATTTTTTCACACTCCAATAACCCTTCAATATCCACTCATTCTTACTTGATCAAATGTCATCAGTCTGTACAGTTGTTCCAAGAAGCCTCTTTGCTCAATAGATGAATATGGGAAATCTAAAGAAGAGAGGTGTTTTAGATGAATTAAAATCTTCATGATCATGAATTTATGATGAATAAAATTTTTAAGGATCCTATAATCATTTTTATATCTTTTAGAGGTCACTCTTAGGAGGATTTGAGGAAAAAGTAGGAAAATAAGCATTTTAGAGGCCTTTTTTGGGCATTTTGAGTTGGTTAGGCACCTAAATCAAGGAGTCTAGATAAAAATTTTGGTTAAAAACATAATTAAGACCTTAAAAACTCCAAAAATATTCAATTTTCCTTATCCAATAGGGATATACCTCACTTTTTTATCTCAGATGTCATCCAGTCAAGGAAAATTAGATTTTGGCAAAGCAAGCTAATGAGGCCAAAAGGGCTAAAGAAATTGATTAGAGGTTTGTAAAATATATATAAGAATTTTTTGAATTGTATGAAATTAAAATATATTATAATAATTAATAATTCAAGTTAATACCTTTCAAGATGACCAAAATACCCATACACACAGTCCAATTAGGCAAGTTTTCACTAGGTCTAGTTGGTGAACGAGAGAAAAGGAAGAATATGAGTGCTTGGGAAGTTTTGTGGAAATATTATAATATTTAATTATGTGTTAACATTTATAAAAAAAAATCCCAACCATTTAAAATCAATCCAAGTATCCAAAGCTAGTTGGGTGCAGGTTAGGCCTTTAAGGGACCTAGAGCCAATTAGGGGTCTATCTTCATTTCTAGCTCTTGATGAGATATCCAAATGATTGGGAAATTTTAAGGAGATGTAATTAGACATTTTTGAAATTTTATTATGTATAGGAACCTTCAATAAATCTATTTATAGCTTAGAAAGATTTCAAATATGCAAAAAAGGTAAAAACAAGCTCGATGAGGTGTCTTCAAGTACTCATATCTTTTCTAAGACTTTGCATGAGAACCAAAGGAATTTTGAGGGGTTATTTGTGTCCCTTATAATCAATTTTGTGGCATTTATTATTAATTATAATTTCAAATATTTATGAACAAATCTTAAGATGACAAACTACCTAAAACCCTACTAAACCCTTAGTCAAGACCTAATGGAGAAAACAAGCTTTGAAAGCTATCCAAATGAAATAGTTTGACCATTAAATCTATTGTAAATTATAGATAACTCACTCAGCATTCCTCCCATACCTTTGATTTATATGGAGCTATATTGATGGGGTGAAAAATAGGGTCATCTTGACTATTTTATGTGTTTTTTAGGCTATAGGAGGATTCTAAAGATGAAATCAATTTTTTAAGGAATGTTATAACTTTTAATAACTATTATGGTCATTTATTTCTAATAAAAAACTCCTAAGTGTCCAAACTAGATCTCTCATCTCAAATAGTCAAAATTGGCATAGTGGACAAGCTAGTGATAAGGGTGAAGATCTTCAAGTGAGGTGATTTTAAGGTATCCCTGATGATTATAAGGCCATAGAGGGTCTTAAAAAGTTTCATCCACTCCATTACATGGATTTTAATGAGAAATTGATTCCAATTTTGAAGCCAAATGTGCAGGGTGCATGAAAGAGGAGTTTTCTTGATAGTAGATGATGATATTTCATTTTGGTATGATTATATAGAACCAAAATTATAACCAATGTATGTAGAGGAATTTATGAAAGCCTCCCCCTTCATTATAATCATTTAAACTATTCGTAGTCGGTTATGAGGTGTTCAAAAAGCTCAAATCATGAAGGTAGTTTTTCTAAGCTAGTTGAGAGGGTTTTATGTCACTTTACAAGAGTTTGATGACTTGTATGGACACTTGGGATTATTTAACTTGCATGGTTCATACCATATCCTATTATTATACACAAGTAACTAAATATCTCATCTTGACAAGTTTCCTTGTGACCCTTGGACTTCTCTCTTCTCCTCTCTCTCTCTCTCTCAAGGCTATAAGAACTAGCCATTTTGGCCATTCTAACTTATGCTCCACTTAATTATGGTGAATCCCTACTCATTTTCATACCATTTGTTCAATAATACTAATAATTTTTACCTCTTCATGACTATTTCTAGTATGTTTTACTTGAATTTTGGATCTTGCTTAGTGAAGACTATGGATTCTTTAGCATGTTATCTCATTCTTGCATCCTATTTGTAGTTGGAAAGTTTGTTCTTGTAGGGCATGTGAAGTGTTCTAATAAATTTCAAGGATTGAGTGAGTTAATATTTTTAATAGTACCATTCAAGACCGCTTATCTATTCCTCTTAGATTTTCACATTCATCCAAAACCTCATAATGTAACATTAATGTGAGAAGATACAGATTGGAGAAGTGTATGTTTAGTTTATCCCTTGATTTCATGTGCAAAATGTTGTTTAAAAGTAATCATTTATTTTGGTGTATCACCTCCCTTAGGATATTTTTATTTCATTTATCTCTATCCTTTTTCACCCCCCCAAAGTTAGATGTAGTAGTGATCTAAAGTGGTACATCAAGGGTGTTAACCCTATATAGAGATTCACCTCATCCTTATGATACCCACAATTATAGAGGTGTTTCCATTGTGACACTTGTATAAGGAAATATTTTCCATCTCCTCAAAGGTTTAAAATCTAAGTGACAACAATTTTTGGCATGCTCAATGGGATTTTTGGTTTAAGAAGTTGAAAGACTTTTGGTGTTGTCTCTCAACAATCAACCTTTTGAGGCATCTATCAAAGCATCAATGGTGACTCTGAAGATACATTAGATGGTCAAGCAAACTAGGTTATCCTTTGAAGATTTTTGGTAACATTTTTCTTTTTTTTCTTACTTTTAATGAGGTTTCATGGCTAATTTTTTTGCTGACATTTATCTTACATAAGTTGCTAAGACATTTAAAGCTTGTGCCATTCCCTATCAACAAGAGCAAGTTCTTAATCAACCTTGGTTTGATTCTTACCAGTCCTGTAATGACCATTTCCAACCCCATCAATATCCTTATTATCATTATATCTATCCTTGTCATGATTTTTATTAATCTTATAGCTAGCCTTCTCAATATCTTGCTTATCCTAGTCAACCTAGCCACTTTTCAACTACATCCATTTCCACCTTCAAGCAAACACTTTTGGGCTATGAGAGGTATATGTTGGAGCTTGATACTCTGATGGGAATTGGTCAAGAGGTTCCTAGTCATATTATTCATAAGGTGAGATATGCACTAGAGTTAGTCAAAATAGAATGGGTACTTATTGAGAGAGATAATTATCAAAGTCTCACAAGTGAGATGCTTGATGTGAGTGGCCTAGTTTATTCCTTAAAAGATAGGCTAAGAGTTCATGAAAATCAACCTCACCAAACCCATCAAAATTCATATTCACTTCCCCAAGTTCCCCATCAACCATATTTTATCTCTTCTCATGAGCCCAACTAAGGATATCAAATTCAACCTTTTCCCAATTAGCTAGAAGAGAGATTTGAAAGGATAAACCTTGTTTTTGAAGTTAATCTTGATAGGCAAATTGAGTTGGATAATATTAATATGTATCAATCCATGTTAGCATAAAAGGAAGTGGAATTCAATCCCTCATTCCATCTCACATTACATCCCACCACTTAAAAAAGAGACTTCTAATCTTAACATCCTAAGATGGAATAATATAGTGGAGTCATTGGGAAAGAAAGGGGAAAAAAGCCTTGACAAAGAGTGTGAAGTTGAGAATGAATTTGATCCTTTTCAAGTTCTTCCCACCCTTCCTTAAGAAACCTCTTATCCTCCATATGAATCCCCTTATATTCCTCATCCTCATAATGATGCATATCAAATTCAAGAGAGACTTTTTCAAGAGAACCTAGCCAAGAAAATTGAAGATTTAGAGTCAAGGATGAAGCTACTAAGTCAAGGTGTGATGGAAGTTTAGACCCAAAAGAAGATCATATGCCTAAACACACCCCATTCACCCTTCCTCAAGAGATACCTCAATATAAATTAGATGTGAATGAAGTGATTGTCAAGTGGAAAGAATAAAATATAGTTAGTTTAGCCCAAGGTCTACCTCCCCTTCCTCAATAGCTTCCAAAAGAGCCCCCTACATTTCACTCTCAATCTAATTTTGAGTTCTATGTGCCACCTTCACCAACTATTTCATCTTGTCCTCACCCCATCACCCTTTTCCTTGATAGACCTATGGTATGGTATGGTATGGTATGGTATGGTATGGATAAGGAAAGATAACTCTTGCCTGAAGAAAAACATACCTCCTTGGTAGCCTCATCAGGCTAGGTCACATGATTTCAAGATGCTTAGTCTTGGCATCACCATGAAAGAGAAGGATATGGAGGATCTTGAAACCATTGAAGAATAATATACATCTGATCAAAGTTTTATGGATGATCATCTCAAGTATGAACATGAATGTGTTATTATGGATGGAGAATAATTTCAAGTCCTTCCCAAAGAGGTTGCATCCCTAGAAAATTCTCTTAAGACCAATGCATAAGAGGTTGTTCTTGAAGATGATCTAATACCTCAGCCTAATCTTGAATCACCATCAAATGCACTAGATATTAAAGAATATTATTTTGATTACATCACACATCAAGAAGATAAGATTGAAGAGGTAGTGGTCTTAGATGATAAAGAGGACAAGGATGATTGACAACTAAAAATTAAGTTATTTCAAGATATTTAAGAGCTTTTCCAAGTTTAGGGTCAATTACATGATAAGGTGAAGAAAGAATATTCCATGGAAGACAATGATCAAGATTGGATATATTATGCAAATCTCATTTATGAGTTATAAGATCTTGCAACTAAGAAGAAACCCAATCTTATTGATATCCATATAAAAATCAAGAATTAGGTTGTAATGGAAGATCCACATGAGAAGTTTGGGGATGTTTAGATGTAAGAAGAGTTCATTTCTATAGCCAACCTATTTGGATCTACCTTGTTTTCAATAAACATCATGCCACTAAAGTTGGAAAACATCATGAAAAAGTTAGAGGAATCAATGATAAAGGACAAAAGGCTATATGCCTCATTCATTCCTTCATGTCATGAAGCAAGAAGAGTTACAAACTTCCCCTTTGATCTAGAAGAATATCTCATCTTAAGTTAGTTAGTGTTTGAGTTATTTTATTCATTTTCTTGTGTGTGTTCTATAATTTATCATGAAGCACATGTGTTTTTGCTTTGTTTGGTGTGTATCCTTTATTTTTTTGTGGTTAAGGTAGTCAAGTGGTCTTTTATTGATCAAATTGTTGCGGTCAATGGTCAAATATTTTTCTTGTTTGCCTCAATATTTATATGACTCCCTAAGCCCAATAAATTGATAAGGCTACTGGTCTAATTAGTATAGTAGGCACACTACCCTTATGAGTCACCATTGTATTAACCAAGTTTGACTTTTAGGTCAAACTTGGACCCCTATAGGCAAAAAACTTATTTTTTAGATATTTAGGGTTTTAATATTTGTCATAGGCTATATTATGGTTTAATTGATGTTATCTAATGCATTTATAGCCTTAGTCATGGTTTCATTAGCTTATTTATCATTTTGGGTCTTTTAGTAGTCTTCTAAGGGTCATTAATGTAAGTAAGATGGTTCCCAAGGTGCCTAGGTGTCCTTTTTTACTTATAAGCATCCAATAAGTTACTTTAACTACTATGGATATTACTTACATCAGAATCTTGCAAGTGGTTTAACTAAAATTCAAGAGTCTAACTGAAAAAAGGAGCATTTGGCACTTGTACAGCCCATGGGGAAGTGTAACACATGGTAAAATATCATGGAAGGACTCTTTACCTTCCTAACACTTATATCTACATTTTTTTTCTATGGAAGTGTCATTTTAAATCCAAACCCATTCTACTTCTTTTTTGCATTTCTAGCCATACAGAAGTGACCTTCTAATTTCTGCTCAGTATGGATAACTGAATAAGTTTCAGGACAAATGATTTTGGTAGGTTATATTACACTAAGAGACATTAATTTACATATAATTTTTTTGAATAATGGTTTTCTATGAACCATCCTCATGAAGTTGATTGTACTTTTTTACTAGTTGTTTCATGCACCCTATAGGTTTTTCTCAATTATGGTCAAATTTGTATAAAATAATTGGTTATTTTGACTCCATAGGATTTTTGATACCTTATAATATGGTATCCATTATTATTTTCATGTTTCATAATGTTTTGATGAGCAATTTAGTCCATGTTGCAGGAAGGTGCCACCATGTGTAGTCTCAATAAAAGTCTTTCTTGTTTGTAGAGTGTTGTTCTCCTATAGGGGCATCATGTAGTTGGAAAATAATGTTACACAAGTATCAAGGTCATATGAACACCTCCTTCCATGTTTTAGTTTCACCATATCATCTTTTGGGTAGTTTTTAGCCTTGTTATCTCTCATAGTCAACTTCATACTTAACTTCAGTTATAGTCACCTATATAAACTTGTTCAAATGGTTCATGGAATGGTAATTATGGTATATTAGTTATACAAGCCATCAAGAGTTGATATGAGTTCATTAAGATGTTTATGAAAGATGAAAGTGTGTTTTTAATCTCATTCACCATACTAAAATAGTCATGATATGCCTCTGCTTTATTCCAGATGTGTGCAAGTGGTTTCATGTTGGAGATGATGTGTTGGAAAATTTTTCAAGTGTTCTTGGTAGAAATAATGCATTTGAATAGGTTGATAATGGTTTTGAGCTTCCCATGAGTTATTTTATCCACTTTATTTATCTATTCCACACTCATTTCTACACACAACCTAATACACACCTATAGGGGCCATTATTGATGTCATGCTAAGAAGTGTAAAGCCTGATATGGTTTCAATATATTAAGATTGATACAAGTGTATTGGAATGTTTGATGAAAGCATAAAAATTTCATATTCATGGATAGTTTTCATACTAATCATATTCAAATCAATGTCTACACACCAAAATAGCCACCTATA
The DNA here is from genome assembly GCA_037957365.1 of Torreya grandis. Classification (NCBI taxonomy): domain Eukaryota; kingdom Viridiplantae; phylum Streptophyta; class Pinopsida; order Cupressales; family Taxaceae; genus Torreya; species Torreya grandis. Next base: position 1,032,403 of record JARHVA010001393.1, on the reverse strand, counting down.
AATGGCTGAGCAAGGGACCAAGATGTTTATATGGAGAGGTTGAATCAACTTGACACCTCCTTAAGGCCTTGGTATAATAATCAAGCCATGTTAGACCCATAGAAATTTTCAAAATGGAAATAAGTAGTGTTAAATCATGTTTAAATATCAAAGACTAAATTTTGAGAAACTTTCCCTAAAATGTCAAAATAGAGCTCCAAGGGGTTTTTGTGGACCCCTCAAAACATGTTTCCTAAGGATTTATAAGCCTCTAAGGAGATGAATCTTGTATTATCTAGTATAGATAATACCTATGCTAAAGATGGAAGTGAGAAGGTTAATGTAAGGTAGGATTTGAATGCCTCAAATATGCCTCTAAAAACACTAAAATCAAGCATTAACATCTATAGGTTTGAAGTTGTAGATGCTATTTTGGCATCCTAAAAATAACATAAGATAAAATCTCATGACTAGGATGGTTTAATTGGCTGAATGGCACACAAATGGCTTGAATATTATTAAGATAACATTGATACATGGTCTTGTGAGCCCTATGGCCAACTACAGGTGTCCTTCTAACATGGAATAGATGCATACAGGGGTTAAATAGATGAGACAAACATATAGCGACACTAATTAATGCTAAGGTGATGTTTTAAGTATTTAAAATAATGATATTATTTTAAACACATAAATTTTGACCTCATGGGGGTTCAAGGAAATCCTTTCACATCATAACCCAAGTCTAAGGAGCTAGTACACACCTACAGTAGTCGAAAAATAGGGTGTCTTAGTCATGGTAAAAAGAAACTCAGTTATGAACCCAAGGATTTTATAAGGTGAGTATAATGTATAGTAATATATAAAAATTTTCTTGTTATCATGGTTCAATTTAGAGTCTTTTCACAATATGACCAAGTCTCAAAGAAGCAAATGTAACCTACAGGTAGGGTTTCTCAATCAAGTATAAAAGGATGCAATTTTGATGGTCAAAGTGTAATTGAAGAGTTAAAGAGATATTGGACCTGATTAAATGACTTATGAAAATATCCATGAATATCATATCTCCAAACATGATTAAACACACCTACATAGACCTCCCTAAAACCCTGTATGCACCTATAGTAGGGGACAGTCTTGGTGAAGGTAAGGTAAAGAGAGGGACTTATCTAGGAAGAAAGTGAGTATTTGAAAAAAAAATTATAATGGTTTATGACTAATAAAAAATATTTTTTCACACTAAAATACCCCTTCAAGATGTTCAGCCATTCTTCCCTACTTGGTCAAAGGTCATCAGTCCATATAGTTGCTCCAGGAAGCCTCTTTGCTCAATAGATGAATATGGGGAATCTAAAGAAGAGAGGTGTTTTAGATGAATTAAAAGCTTCATGAGCATGAATTAATTATTAATAACATGTTTAAGGATCATGTAATCATTTATTTAGCTTATAGAGGTCACTCTTAGGAGGATTTAAGGAAAAAGTAAGAAAATAAGCTTTTTAGAGGCCTTTTTTGGTCATTTTGAGATGGTTAGGCACCTAAATCAAGGATTTATTATAAACCATTTAGTAAAAATAATAATCAAGACCTTATAAAACTGAAAAAATATTTAATTTACCTTATGGAATAGGTTTATACCTCATTATTTTGTCTCAGAGGTCAGCCAGTCAAGGAAAATAAGATTTTGGCAAAGCAATCTAATGAGGCCAAAAGTGCTATAAAACTTGATGGGAGGTTTTGGAAACCTATAAAATCATGTTTTGAAGTTTATAAAATTAAAATATATTCTAATAAGTAATAATTCAAGATTATACCTTTCAAGATGACTAAAATACCCCTGCACATAGTCCAACTAGGCAAGCTTTCACTAGGCCTAGTTGGTGAATGAGAGAAAAGGATGAAGAGGAGTGTTTGGGAAGTTTTTTCTTGATATTATAATAGTGAATGAGGTGTGAAAATGCATCAAAAACCAACCCAACCATTGAAAATCAATCCAAGTCACCAAATCTATTTGGGTACAGGTTAAGCCTATTAGGCCTTCAAGGGACCTAAAGCCAATTAGGGGTCTATTTTCATTTCTAGATATTGATGAGATATATAAATGATTTTGACATGATAATGAGATGAAATTAGAAATTTTTGAACTTTTATTATGTAGAGGAACCTAAAATAAAACTAATAATAGCTCATAAAGAGTTCAAACATGGAGGAAAGGTAAAAACAAGCTTTATGAGGTGTCTTAAAGTGATAATATATTTTATAAGAATTTTCATGAGAACCAAAGTAATTTTCAGGGGTTATTAGGGTCCATTATAATCAATTGTGTGGCATTTTTTGTTAATTCTAATGTAAAAGCTTTATGAATAAAGATTAAGACCAAAAACTACCTAAATCCCTACTAAACCCTTAGTCAAGACTTGATGGAGACAACAAGCTTATAAATATATCCATATCACATATTTTAACCATAAAACATATTTTAATGTGTATATGACTCAATCTTCCTCCCATAACTTTTAATTATACATAACTGTATAGATGGGGTGAGAAACAAATTTTTCTTGATTGTTTTATGTGTTTTGTAGGATAAAAGAGGATTATAAACATGAAATAAAGTTTAAATGGAATATTATTAATTTTAATAACTCCATATTGTCATTTATTTCTAATAAAAACTCCTAAGTATCCAAACCATAGCTCTCATCTTAGCTAGTCAAAACTAACATAGTGGACAAGCTAGTGAGAAGGGTGATGATCTTTAAGTGAGGTGATTTTAAGTTGTCCATGATGCTTATAATGAAATTAATGGTCTTTATATGTGACATCCACTCCCTTCCATAAATTTTAATGAGTAATAGATGCCAGTTTTGAAGCCAAGTGTGCAGATTGCATGAAAAGGGAGTTATCTTGATAGCAGATGACGATATTTCATTTTGAGATGATTCCAAAAGACCAAAACTAAAAAAATTTCATGGAGAGGAATGTATCAAATCCTTATAATTCATTAAAATCATTTTAACTATTCCTATTTAGTTATGAGGAGCTCAAGAAGCTCAAATCATGAAGGCAATTTTTCTAAGCCAGTTAAAAGGGTTTTATGCCACCTTGCAAGAGTTTGATGACTTGGATAGACACTTGGGATTCCTAACCTTAAATTTTTCATCCCATATCCTCTTCTCATACACAATTAATTTATTCTCTTAGATTTACAAGTGTCCTTATGTCCCTTGGACTTCTCTCTTCTCCTCTCTCTCTCTCTCTCTCTCTCTCTCTCTCTCAAGTTATATAAGAACTAATCATTTTGGCCATTATAACTTATGCTCCACCTAAGTATGGTGAAGAATTGATCATTTTCATACCATTTGATCAATAATACTACTAATTTTTACATTTTCATGACTATTATTAGTGTTTTTTACTTTAATGTTGGATCTTACTTAGTGAAGGTTATCAATTCCTTAGCATGTTGCCTCATTCTTGCAGCCTATTTATAGTTAGAAAGCTTCTTCTTATAGGTCATGTGAAGTATTCTATGAAATTTCAAGGATTTATTTAGTATTTTCATTATTTCCATTCAAATTCTCTTATCTAGCCCTCCTAGATTTTCACATGCATCCATAACCTCATAATGTAATATTGATGTGAGAAGATACAGATTAGAGAAGTGTATGTTCAGTTTGTCCCTTGATTTCATGTGTAACATGTTGTTGGTTAGAATTAATCATCTATTTTATTGTATTAAATCCCATAGGTTAGTTTTATTTTATTTATCTCTCATCCTTTTTACCCCCAAAGATAGGTGTAGTAGTGATCCAAAGTGGTACATCAAGGGTGTTAGACCTATCTAGAGATTGACCTCATCTTTAGGCATTTTCATTGTGCCACTTGGATGAGGAGAGCTTTTCCATCTCCTCAAAAGGTGTAAATCCAAGTGGAAACAACACATTTACACACCATGTGACCTACATAAGACCAAACCACTAGCATCTCAGTGAGAGATAAGGATCTACAAATGGAGAAATAATTCAACCACTAATGCAAACCAATCAAGTATTGAACAAATTATAAACTAGTATGGATAAGGTTGAATTAATACTTGTTTTATATCAAAATATCCAAGATATAAATGGGTAGGGTTTTTTATACATAGTATAGGGATGCATACAATGGCTTTCTAAGCCCAATTTATAGAAAATGAGAGAGAGAGAGAGAGAGAGAGAGAGAGAGAGAGAGAGAGAGAGAGAGAGAGAGAGAGAGAGAGAGAGAGAGAGAGAGAGAGAGAGAGAGAGAGAGAGAGAGAGAGAGATAATATGTCTTAGAGATGGAGTGGAGAGGCCATAATGACCATCACCCATCCAAAAATAGTTATAAACATGAATGAGAGGTAGATAATATCCCACACTCCTTATACCATGCATGATATTAGCATAATTGAGGACTTTAATGAGCATTTTGGGTGTAGAAATGTTGTGGATGATTGACTCTATGAAGGCACCATACTCCTCAAAACTAGTCCACTACTCCTTGATATGTAATAAGAGAACATGAACCTATTTTGGGAAGGTAGTTACATGTTTAGGCACTTAAACATGGCCGTTACTCACCTAGTTTCCATCCTTCATACTATATATAACTTATACAATGCATTTGTCACCTTAGTGAAAAAGAGACCTGGGACTTATACATTTTCAAGTGTGTGTTAATCATGATAATGACTTGGAGAGTTTGATATAGGGATGTTTTTACCCTAGAAAACCTTTTTACCATGTGAGTAGGCCTACAACACTCTTCTCAATGCAAATAAGGGTTACCTCTCCACTTGACTTGAAGATTGATCATTAAGATTACTTGTGCCACTATACGGATTCAATAATTATTTCTTGGAGACCATTACATATCTAAACACGTCTAAGAGGCCTTCCAACTCACTCAAGAGCTTAAACATTCTTAGGAATCATTAAAATAGTCCTAAAATCAGACATTACAAGCCTTTCCCTACATATTTTTCCCCATGTGTGCCACTATTATTAGTCTAGAAAGGGCACCTAGGACTTATAGGTGTCCTCTTGATGTTTTCAAGGTATTATAGAGACATTATAGACATTAAGAGTATTTTCTTGGCCATCAATTTTTCTATGAGGGTCTTGGAGGGTTTAGAGTGGCCTACCATCTTAACAATGGTTATAAATCACATACATTGGATTGGATACTTAATTTCATGAATCTTGAGTCATAGATCCCCTCATATTTACCTAATAGTTATTTCTCCCATGCATCTTGTTTGATGAGATTTGAGTAAAAGTTAGTACCTTTCAAACTTTTTCTATGCAATATGGGTATACTTTTAGTCTTAAGGATCATTTATAAAGCTTTCCCCCTAAATCCATATCTCTCTATAATGGATGGAAAGTGAATATGGATCCTCAACTTTCCATAAGAGAACTCGGTCCCATGCATCTTACTCACAAATTTTTAAGCCTCTCAATTTATCTCTTGATTGGTAGGTCTATGATGGAAGAGCTCAAGGAGGTATATTATTCCAAATTATCAATTTCCTACCTCTCTTTACTTAGATATTACTCTTGAGCGTGTATTCAACATCCCTCCATGCTCTTATCTAATTTTCCAATGGTATTCAAGTGTCTAATTTATCAAAACCATGTTTATATTTGAAAAACCATGTAAAAGTATAGGTTTCCCTACATCCATACAAATGAAAGTAAAAGCATGTAAACTAGTGATGAACCTTACAAAGTGTAGAATGTGTTTTAAGTATTTTCCAAGCTAAACTAGTGTATTCAAATCCATATATCTTAGCCATAATCTCTTTGAAGTCTTAGGCAACATACCCTAAAATTATCATGAATAGACATGTAGGTGTATTATACAATCTTTTGAAGTTTTGAATTTGTGAGATAAGGCTCATTATAAGTTGAAAACGGATTCATGTAGTCATCATGAATCAAATGTTTTTAGGATACATCATATGGATTGTTCCTCTCGAATTAAGAAAACCCATTAACACCTAAGTATTCTCCATCTGGGTATTTTATCAAATTTAAAATATGAACTCTTCCATTTTCTTTAATCACCCCTACAACCTGAATAAGGCACCCTCCATAGACTTGAAACCTTAAGATTGGTTGTCATGAGAGCAAGCTGAGTTGTGATTGAAGTTTTTATACTTATTTTACATGGTGGTGTTAAGGAAACTTTAAGGAGATTTGATATGACCCATTGGTGTTAATTTGGAGTATGTTAGGGGCATGGTGGTATCATGGAAACTCTTCTCTTATCATCTTTGTGCTCTATTTCTTCATAAAACATAGAGATTCTAACATACAAACCTAGAACCTATCAACCATCAAAGATTTGATGTTGATCTATACTTGTAGGTACCATGAAATCATGCTCAGATAATATTAAGATACTCATCATATCCTTGGAGATATTCCCCCATGCTCAAGTTGTCACGATGAGCTTAAACATGTCTCAAAAATGCCTATAATTGAGCTTGCAAGATTTGTAAAGGGTTTAAGACCACCTAGGGGTCTTAATGATTGTTCATAAATCCTAAGGCTTTGATCTACAAACTAATGCCACTAATTTCAATCCAATTAGAGACTCTAGCTATGACCAAGAGCTTGGGCTCTAATTTATCTTGTATGAATAGTACCATTCACCTAAAAAAGCCCCTTGTGAGCTTTCCAAGAGCTTAGTGGAGGTTTTTTAATATTCTCTTCCTTTATTTTATCTTTGTGAACATGGATTCTTCTTTGTGATTCCTTTAAGGAATCCCCCATGAGACATTTGACCTTTTTTAACCCTGGCCTAATCATACCTATCTGTACATGTCTTGAGAGAACCTTTAAAACATCTTTTCTTTGCATTTTTTCACGTTTGAGATATTAAGAATCCATTGGAAACTATAAGGAGGGAAATTAAAGGTCAAATACACTTTTAAACTAGAGGGTATGAATGGAGGGAAGTTAAAAATTCACTTTTCAAGTGTGTGGGAACCTTTTATGGTGAATGAAGGGTATTTGACCCTTAAAACATACCTTTTTTACATATAAGACAACCCTAATATGACTTTTAAATGGCTATGAAACTTTTGAGAACATTTTATCCTTTGTGGTGACTTTGGTGGCTGAATTATGTCCTAGGGCCTATTAACACTATTCACATGGTTTGAACATTCCTATAAGTTAATACACACATGATATAAAATGCAATAACAATTGAATGATTTACCTTAATATTTGCTAAAAAAACCTAAAAAGATGTTAAATGTTCCAAACAAGGTTACCATTCTTCCTTCATATTATCTCCAATTCCCTTGATTTTTCCACAATCTTTAGGTCCTTGGTATGCTTTAATGAATACATGGTTGATCATGGACTAAAACATCATAGGTCACCCCATTATGTGTGATTTTAGACAATTAATGTCACACTAAGAATTGATGTAGACTATTAGACATAGTCAACATGAGATAGAACCTTGACACAAGTCCAAAAAAGATGAGATGGTGACTACCACAACACTCTTTGACATTTTCACACCATATGAACATGTTTCCTATGAACCTAATGACAACTGACCCTCTCTTAGACTGCCATGTCATCCCAAAGACTCATGAAAATGGAAAGGACATTGTTCAAGTGCTTACAATCAAAATTTAATTCCTTTTTAGTCCAAGGGTAGAAATGAATCAATATTTATCACCATAATTCATAAAATAACAAACATTCCTTAGTCATAAAAAACAAAAGGAACCTATTGCTACTTGGGAAAACTAGGGTGACATATACTCTAAGGATTTAAGTAGGTGTTATCAATAAGAATAAAATAAAGGACCTTGAAGCTCTAGCTCATGATATTTTTAGAGGGGTCCCCCATTTTAAATAAAAGGGGGCATGTTGGCCACAACAAATGATGACTTCCATGGGGAAAGTGATGGCAAGCACTTAGAACTTGAACAATTTATTCTTCTTTCCTTGCTCAACATAGAGATTTTAAGAGGGATATTTATTGACCACAGAAAATATGAGGCACCAAAAAATTGAAATAAAAAGTGAAATATTGAGATTTCACCTTATAGACAGACACTAGTATGTGTAATAATTGATTTTCATTTTCCACTTAATCTCAAATTGTATTCAAGTAATCAAGGTTGGACTAGTTATCAGACTTCATTTAGGGCATTATTGGCTTAATACCTTGGAGGGGAGACAGTTGTGGCATTACTTTAATTATAAAAGAGCATCCATAGCCATGATAGAGATGCCTTTGGTCCTATTCATGGCCTTACTCCACTACCATCTAAGCTAAAAAGCCTATGGTGGTGATTGTCTATATAGCCCTTTGAGGTAGACTCAAAATTTAGATTATTCATGCTTTCATTATTATTTTTTAATCTTCCCCATGAAAATATTATGATTTATTAGTCTTGTCCATTGAGGGTTCAGGAGCAAGCTAGGTGTGAATGGATGATGAGGAAGTTATAAATAGCCAACCTATCTTTAATTAGCTCAAATAATTTGGTATTTTCTTGATATATGTATTTTAAGTGTAGCTTGGTGGTTCTATATTGGTGTAGGTTGTTTGAAAATCCACTTATTTCTCTTAAAATCATTGGCCTCTTAGATTCATAGCATCAACAGTTTTAATTACCATCTTAGAATTGCTTAGATTAAAGGCTTTAACCTAGGTCTTCCTAGTTCTAAATAATCCTTCTAAGATTTGGCCATCACTTGGAGCAGTTACTAATAGATCTAAGTGTCAGAGGATTATCATAAAACAAAGAGGCAGCCATAGGGGAAAAACATAAAACAAAATAAAATTACATTGTGAAAATAAACACACAACAAAAACAAATCTATCTAATATATACATTATCACCTCTACCTTGGTTAATCATAAATTACACTAGAGGGGATAGCCAAGAAAAAGTGCTTCAAGAACTACCTATTTACTAGAAGTGATAGCTCATTTCCATCTATATCCTAGAGATAGAAGGTGTTCTAACCCAAGATTTTGGTTGTTTGGTATGGGCCAATCTAGAAGGGATCAAATTTCAAATGTTGTCCTTTTTTATTTTGAGCCTTGTCTCATATTAAGACCAGGTTAGATATTCAAAAGGTCTTAATCTTTACCCTCTTATCAAACCAAATTTTGACTATATTTTGGTGCTTTCTAAATATTAATAGGGCTTCATCCTAGGCTTCTTCTAACTAAATTAAGTTAGATTCTAGAATTCACCTTGTCATCTAATTCCATGAATTATTGCATGAAATTATAAGTTAGTAACCTGATCATGATTGACATGATTGGATCCAATCTATATACTATATGGAAAATAGAGATTTTGACTGCTTGTTTATACCTAGTACAGTCTACCCATAGGGTGAAATTTAACAATGAGTGCCATTCCTACGGATTTTCTCTATCTAATTTTTTGATGGCATCAATCAAATTCTTATTAGTGGATTTCAATAATGTATTCCCTTATGGGTAGTGATTGGATGAGAGCCTCAGCATGATCCCATTAGCATAGGCACATTCTATGAATTTTATAGATTTAAAAGTAGGACCATTATCACTACTAAAGAAATGAGGACCCCTAAATGGGTGGTTATGGTATTCTTAAGGAATATTATGACTTCAGTAAAGGACTTATTTTGGTTGCAATTAAATCAAAGCTTATGGTGAAATAGTCCATACACATACTAACTAAATTATGACCAACTTATGAATTATGGTTAATGAACCCCACAAATTCTAGTCCCCATTGTGAAAATGGTGTAGAGTCTACAACAAGTTACAATGGCATTATTGCCTACATTTTTATCTTAGTAAAGTTTTATCACTAGTGTCATAAATGGATGTGGGCAAAAACATCTTTGAATAGTGTGGGCCAATAGTAACTTGCTTGAATAACTTTGTGTGCCATAGCATTTTTTGTTAGATGGCCAACTCTTAGTATTTCATGGAAGATTACCATTATATCTTTGGCCTCTTTGGGTGGCACACACTGGAGGTAGATTCCTTCATGCTTTATTTTGAAGAGAACTCCCTTATTTAGCATATATTGTGTTACCTTCAACCAAATTTTGTGTGTGGTTGAGTGCTAGTGGTGCATTTATATAGACTAAAAAATACATGATCGAGGCATACCAATCTGATTGTAGTACTATTTGTTAGTCTAGTTGGTACAATATAATCCTCATATTTATTTTTGTTATTAGCTGAGTAAGGCCTTGTCCTCTAACTAGTTTAGTTAGATTGATTTCCAAGTCATACTCTTATAATTTCACCATCCATCAGCCTCTTCTTTCACCTATTTCATTCTACCCTAGCATTTATTTTATAGTCAGGTCTAAGATAATGGCATGTACTTTGTTCCATAGGATGTAATACCTAAATTTATTCACTACCTTGACCAAGGTGTAGGCATGCTTGTCTAGGGTATAATATATTATATAGGCATCTTTGAGATTAGTGTTCATAAAATCAATGGGATGTTCTTCTCTTTCTAACCTTTGGGTGAGGCAAGTGTCAATGGTGTGCTGTAAAACAAAGGGATAGAATAAAAATATTGCATATAGTTTAGACTAGTGAGGACCAAAGCTTGCATGATTGCATCTTTGATACCCTATAAATATTTCTTTTATTTTGTGTGTTATTACACTTTATCATCCTTTTTCAACATTACATTTAAAGGATTTACTATTTTAGCAAATCCAAAAATAAATTTACACACAAAGTTGATTTTCCCAAAGAAAGATTTTAGTTCCTTCTTACTATTAGGTAAAGGTAGTTTAGAAATTACATCTGCACTTTCAAGGTCAATAGTAATACCTTATTTCATTATAATTTTATCAATAATATTACCTTTGGTCACACCAAATGCACTCTTATTTGGGTTTAAAGAAATGGCATACCTTCTACATCTCTCAAATACCCTCTTTAAGTGGCATAGGTGATCTAACTTGTATTTTAAAAATATAGTTGGATCATCCATATAGATTATTATACATTTATGTATTGGGCCTCACAAAGTCAAGTCCATTTCCCCTTAGAAAGTGGCACTAACATTGATTAACCTAGAAGGCATATGTTTATAAGTGAATGTGCCCCACTTGGTGGTGAAAGTAGTGTTAGTTCTATCTTTGGGGTTGACCAAGATCTAATTATATCCCAAGAATCCATCTAAAAAGGACATCATTTGAGACCATATGGATCACCTCATCTAGGGATGGAAATGGGTAATTATCTTTATTTGAGGCTTGATTTAGGTTCTGAAAGTCCATGCACAAGTAGATTTCTCTATTCTTATTTTACATTGGGACTAAGTTAGCCATTTAGGTAGAATGGTGAACCAAGAAAATTATCCTCATAGAGAGAAACTTATGAACTTCCTTGTGTATTAAGGGCCCTAGGATTGGGTTTACTAGTCTCTACCTTTCTTTGAAGGGTTTTTGGATGGGATTTAAGGGGATAGTATGAGTGATTAATTTTAGGTCAAAAACCTTAGGGTCACCATAGGCTTAGGTAATCACACCCTCATATCTCAATAGTAATCTTTGTAATTTCACTAATTTTTGGTCCATCCAATCAGGACCCACATTAACCATCTAGGGATTCTCCACTGGGCTGAGGTTAATGAGTCAACACTTTTGGTCATCAAAATTGGGATGTTTTGCTTGGAAAATAGGGTCTAATGAATTGAATTTTCTTTTCAATGATATCATTCCCATTGGAATTCACTTCCCATGAATTTTTAGGATCCCAACCTTATCCATATCATCCTTGGGGTTATCTTTGTCTTTCTCATCTATAATTTTGGCCTTGAACATTCCATCATTACTGAGTAATTGGATGATATGTTGGTCATATTTAAAGACATCAAAGGTAGTCACATTATCCAAGATATAGGGACATGGGATGAGTTCCACTGAGAATTTTTTTAACTCAGTGTCATCCAAGGGATTTAGGTTCATCACCATAGATGTTAGTGAGTTTGCTACTTGGTTTTCCTTTTTAGGGAATGGGGATGATGTTAAATGAATTAAACATTTTGATTAGGTCCTAATATCTATGATTATACCTTTTGAAATATGATAGTCCAAATTAAAACTTAGTATTGATTTGGTTAACCACCATTTTAGAGTTGTTAAATAATCTTAATTTGTTTTCCTTGTGTCTTAATGCAAATTGTAATCCCAATATTAGAGTTTCATACTCTATCAGGTTATTCATGCAAGGAAATTGTAACCTATATGATGATATATTTTTTATCCCTATGGGGTCTATAAGTAAAACACTAGATCCATTGTCTTTTTTGGATTAATCTCTATTTATATAAAGATACCAAAGGCCAAGAAAACCTAGGCTATGACTAGTTTGGTTTTTGGGAGGCTTTGTGCTCAGCATGTGGATGCTTAGGTCTAAGAAAACTAGGTTTATCTTATTAATAGAATTATACTTATTTATCATATGATTCATGCAAGGTTATTTATCTACTTTTATTTTATTGTCTACTCCTTTCCATGGCAACCACATATGGGAGAAATCTTTGGCCATATACCCATTTAGGGCTTTGGACCAATCTTTGTTAAGGAACACATCGTAGGCTTTGAAAATATCCACCACTTAAATGTCTATGAAGTGTTGAATCCTAGGCTTAGATTCCATTTGGATGTGGATAATTAGAAACTTGCCTATCATTTCCACTTTTGACTTGTCTAGTTAGACCACTACCTTATCTAATTTTATGGGGGCTAGATCAAGTTTCTCACATATGCCCATTGGCATCACATTGGTTGAGGCTCCTAAATCTACTAAATAGTTATGAAAATTCATTCTAAATAATTACATGGTTAAAAGTAAAGGGGTAACCTCCATACTATTTTTTTGAATGAGCACATTGGTGTTTATTGCTCTCAATTTTGGTTGGGCCTATGGGGTCAGCTTTTGAGTCAAAGATTTTAGTAGGAGATCTCATTGCTCTATTATTTGAGTCAAATCATGATGGATAACATTTGCCTTGATATTTTTCATATAATCCATTAAGTTGAAACCTCTTTTAATTTAGACTAGTGGGGTCTCTATAAGTGCCTTAGGTTTTTAAGGTCTTGGAAGTGGGGAATCATTCTTAGAATTTTGGTCTAGTGGGCTCACACCATTATTAGGGGGTGTTGAGGTAGTAAGGGGTTGTTATTATTGCCTATTTTTTAGGGTGTATTTACTCCTTTATAAGTGATAAAATGATTACACCTCAATAATACCCTCCTCTGGCTCATTTTTATTCTTTTTTACATATATCCATGGTTTTTAACACCATATAAGTACTAGGGGCTTTACTCAAGTTAGAGGATTTAAGATGATTAGGTTAGAAGATTTAGGATGATTGGGGACCACCTCATATTCCTCCATTTCCTTTTCAAATATTTTAAAAGCATAACTGAACTCCATGCAATCTATTTCCCCATTTGTTATCATGTTATGTACTTGACACCAATTAGGCAAGGCTATCTCTAATATTTTTATTTCAATTAGCCTATTGGGTGAAGGTTCTGGGGGATTGTGAGGATGCTTGTAGTTCCCATTTGGTCTTTGACATGTAATTTTTTTGTTGTAACTTTCTACATTAGAGTTAATCACCTATCTCTATAGCCCTAGGAAGTCATTATTGAGTTATTTTAAAATCCTTTGAATGAAATATAACTTAGTCTTGCTGGCCTCCTAAAGCATGGTTTGGTTATTGTTAGCCATGACCAATGTTACATAATGTTGAGTTTGGGGAATCAGTTCATGGTTCCCTAGTTTTAGGAAACTAAGTTTTTGGTTTGAAGTGGGGTGACCCAATGGGATTTGATGCATTATGAGGAGTGGTTAAAGCATTGGGGAATTATTATTAACATTGGGAAATAATTTAAATGCATGTATTTATAGTAACATACTAGGAGTGTGGGTCATTGTCTGACCAAGAGGGCTATATTGCTTATCTAATTTAATGTCCCCTGCATAAGATGAGGATAGGTCCTATATGACTACATCCCTTCATAATAACATGTTTATCTAAGGATCTAATGCATTTTTATACATTTAAAGTGCTAGTTGAGGGTTAGTTTGATATAGCATAGTGGCCCGATTATACATCTTTTGAAACCTAGCATTGAAGTTCCTAATAGTCTCATTAGGCTCCCTCTTAATGCAAGAAAAATATTGGTACAAGACAGTGAGATCTATCACTTTCCCAAATTGGATGAGGAAATTAAATCTAAAATAGTCCCAACTTAGGATAGATTCTTCAAGAATGTTGAGGAACTAATAATGCACATATTACATTAAGGTAAAGGGGAAAATCTTGCATGTCACATCCTCATGTTATACATTTATAAGTCTCAAGCCAGTTTTTCTATATTTTACATGTTCCTCCATGGTTCATCTCATGCCAAGGGTGAAATAAGGGAGATACCTCTCAATTTTCCTAGGTAAATGATGGATGACACCTGAGATGCTAATGGTAGAGCCAGCTAACCAAGCCTTCTTGGGATACAAATCAGGATAGGTTGTAGGGATGAATTGATTAGAATCATGGTAGGTCTAGGTTGGTTGGACCTATGTTTTTTATGGAAAATCATAGGGTAAATTACCAATCAACCTTGGTAGAACCTAGACCTAGTAACAAGAAAACTAGTCTCCAAAATGGTTCAAAATCAAATAGTAGGTAGCAATTTATTACCAATAAGCCAATATCGACATACTTAGAAAATAAAATCCATAACAAGTATGAGGTATTCCTATAATGGCCCTCCTTCTAGTGCCAGTTGTTGTTTGCTCTAGTCTACTCTTTCTCATGAAATTCCCAAGAGATTAGGCATCCCTTAAAAGAAGAAGGTGGAGATAACTATAGACTTTTATCCTCCATTTTAGGATTGATATGGGCTTAGCTAGAGCATGGATACATTTATTTAACTTCACAAATGGAGTCTAGGTGAATATTCTCCAAGAAATGCACTATCACTACCGAAAGTTCAATATAAAGTCTTATACACATGTCAAAGATTATTATGAGAATTATAGTATTAATCTTATTATTTTTAAACAATTTAGGAAAGGGTAGTTCAATTTAAAATTTAAAAAAAAAAGATGGAAGGGTAAGTCAAAAAAGGGAATCTTCTAGATCTAAAAATGAACTTCATGCACTGATCATTGAACCAAGTGACTCTAACATAGTTATACTATTGTATACTGAGTTTCACTAAATCTATACCTCTAAGAACATATAGTGGGAATATTTTGAGGTAACCAGGAGTGTGCCTTCAATATGAACTCTCATTAACGATGAGTATTAGGATTTTATAGGATAATACACATAAACACCATATGATAATTTATAGATTAACACATAAATTATAAGAACTATAAAAAGGGAAATGAAATAACCCACACAGTGTTTATAATAGCTAAACACATCATAAACATGGCATTTATAAAGAAACAAATTATTAATCCAATTAACCTAGCATTGATAATCATTCAAACATGAAGATGAAAGAGAATTGAAGGCACTGGGAGGACTCTAGGTTGTGAGATGGAAGAAGTGGAAGGGAATGAAGATTCAAGGACACTCGAGAGGGCTGAGGCCAAGGGTACTTGGGAAAATTATAGAGGGGATGAAATGGGGAAAAGAGGAGGAACCACTAGGGGAATTTTTGGGGGTAGAATGGAACTAGTGGGTGCCAATACTAGGAGTTAGAAAGCAACAAGAGTGAGGGGTGGAAGGAAAATGGGAGAAGTTATAAGTGTGAGAGGGGGAACTTGGATGGGTTTATTTGGGATCCTCACTCTTAGGCTACCATCCATATAAAACCTTAGGGTCTTTATGGCCCAAGTTGGAGGTGTCATTGGTGATAGAAATTGTGAATGAAGTAATACACAAAATAGATCTAGAAGATATTTAATAAGTAAAGGATAAATAGAGCACACAGATCAATGAACACACTACATACAAAATTTTACCATGGGAAAACCTCAAAGAGGTAAAAAAAACCCACCAAGTTATATTTCATTGATAGAGAAACAATTTACTCCAATACAACTCCAACTTCTCACTTCTTCTCAACAAAGTCTTCACAAACCTTTTAATAATTCAAATATATCACAAATGTCAAGATATCAATTTATATTTACCATAGGGTTAAAACCCTATTTATAGGTAAATATGAAGGGAAGTGACCATTGTAAATAGCAGGTCTAACCATCCTGAATAAATAAATGAGCCTAGTTAATTAATATCTTGAATGAACCTTTGGTGATTAATATCTCAATTAAATATTTTAATAAAAACTTGGTAAATAATTAAATAAATATAATATGGTTATTTATCTACATGAGGTTTCCACGTCATAGTAATAAATAACTTATTATCATTTAATTAATTATAAGTATAGGCTAAGGGTTAAATTACCACTTAGTCATTAAAATAGCTCTAACACTCCCTCTTAATGCTAAGTGGGGATAAATGCCATAGTCACCATAAAGGAATTATACTATGTGCAAAATTTGAAGTATTTTAAAAACCTTCATCATGCCAAAAGTCACCTTTTGAAAACAAGAGGAATTATAATCCATAAACTACTAGAAATTAAGTTTAGCCTAGCATGATTATGAGATTACATCTCACTGTTTCTCATGAAAAAATCACTAAGCATATTTGTATCCTTTTATAACATAAGGATCTCCATTAAAAATTATGCTTTTAATGTATTAGAGTACAAAGTAAAACTTCCACATGAAGTTTACATAAATCAAATAACTTTCACATGAAGTTTTTATAATGCTTTGAAAATGAAAAGAGTTATAGATAAGAAGTAACAAATGGACATTAGGAGGTGGTATTGTCATGCACACTCCCCCTCAATAGAAACTTTGAAAGGCCCAACATTGCACAAAACTAACAAAACTTAGTAGCACCAAGTGGCTTTGTGAATATGTCTTCCACTTATTCATCCATAGGATAGAACTACAAATTAATATCACCATTGAGGACATTCTCTTAGATGAAATTCACATGAACTTTAATATATTTAGTTATTTGGTGTTGCACTAGATTTTTTGTTAGAACTATACAACTTTGGTTATCATAATGAAGGATGGTACTCTAAGAAATATCCAAATGAAGTTCTCTGAACAACCTTCATCACCACATGAATTATTTGGAAACTTCTATACTCAGCTTCTATAGAAGAGAGAGAGAGATAGTTGGTTGTTTCTTGTTGCTCCAAGTGATATCACCTGCACCAAACTTAAACACATATCTAGAAGTAGATTTATGATCTAAAGTATCACAAACATGGTTAGCATCACAATAAATATATTATTTAGCAATATCAATGGAAGAATAAAATAAACCATAATTAATTATCCCTTTGATATAATGAAGAATAAATTTAGCTAATTTCTAATGATCCAAATAAGGATCCTACATAAATCTAGAAGTAACACTGACAACATATGAAATATCTAGCCTGGTAATGGTTAGATAAATCAAACTTTCAATAAGTTGTCTATACAAAGTAGGGTTAAATTTTCACATGTAATTTTAGGATCAAGTTTAATACCAACTTCAATAGGAGTAGAAGATTTACAATCAAGTATATTAAACTTAACAAGAATATTATGAGCATACTGAGATTGTGATACAATAATATAATGTTTATCTTTAAATATAGCCATTCTTAAAAAGTGATGTAGAATGCATAGATCAATCATTTCAAACATTTGACTTATTTTATCTTTATATATATGAATCAAATTAGTTATATCACCAATAATCAATAAATCATCAATATATAATATAATTTGAATCAAATGACCATTTTCAACTTTAAAAAAGAGATCATTATCTAAATAATAGTTACCAAAACCTAATTATTTTAAAAAATAAGTATTTTTAGAATACCAAGCTTGAGAATATTGTTTTAAACCATACAAATATTTCTTTAACTTGCATACATAATGTTATTTATTAGGGTTAATGAAATATTTAGGTTGAGTCATGTAGATTTCTTCTTCAAAATCACCATTTATAAATGCATTCTTGATATTCATTTGGTGGATAACCCAACCATTTTAGGCTAAAAGAGAAATAAGAAGTCTAATAGTGCTCATTTTTCCTATAAAAGTAAAGGTTTCAACATAGTCAATCCTAGGTTTTTGAGTGAACCCATGAGAAACTAATCTAGCTTTAAATTTATCAATCTTACCAATTTGAATTATATTTGATCTTATAAAGCCACCTACAACTAACAATATGCCTTTTAGGTAGAGGAAGAAAAATTTCTCAAGTCTAATTTTTAATTAAGGCATTATATTCATCTTGCATGGTAATATTTCATCTATCATTTTGAGTGGCTTCCTCAAAGGATTGAGTTTCACATTCATACATAGTCATTAATACATGATAAGAATGTTGAATTCTAGTTAATTTATTAATATTATCAACATTAGAATATTAAATTAGGGATTATTCCCATTTAGGTATTTTAGATTGAACATAAAATTCAAGGGGTTCATCAGACTCTAATTTATCTATAACTAGATCAACTTCCTAATGGGAATCTATTTCATCACAAGTAGAAACATGAGAGCTCAGTTTATCAATAGAAGAACACTGAGGAGGATCTACATAAGGCTCACAAAAGGGTTTTCTAAGAATAAGGACATTCCTATTCTCAATTATTTATCATTTAGAGGGATCATGCACTCTTAAACATTTTGCCTTACCTCCAAATCTTACAAAAAAATAAGAATAAGAATTGGGGTCAAGCTTCTTCATTTTAACTTTAAGGACAAAAATAGAAGAAAGACTTCCAAAAATCCTAAGATGAGTCACATTGGGTTTATTCTTAGTCCATATTTTTAAAGGGGTAGAAATATTCAAGGATTTGGTAGGGACTCTATTTAGAATATAAATAGCATTATTTATGGCTTCAACCCATAAGAACTTAGGAATTTTTTAATATTTCAACATAGTCCTAGCCATTTATATGATGATGTGGTTTTTCCTTTTAGTAATACCATTTTGCTGAGGGGAACAGGAAGTTGTTAGTTCCCTTTGAATACTATAACTAATACAAAAAAAAATCAAACTCTTTACTAACATATTCTCCACCATTATTATTTCTTAATCTCTTAATAGAAAAATTAGATGCATTTTCAACATAATCTTTAAATTATTTAAACTTAGACATAACATCATATTTATTTTTAATGAAATAAGACTAGATCATTATAGTATGATCGTCAATAAATGTAATAGTATATAATGAACCATTGATATATATGTAACTTATAAAGAAGCTACAACATCACTATGATTTAATTCTAAAGGATGAAAGTAATTTGCATTATGATTGTTGTGAAAGGGGTTAGTATGTTGTTTACCACGTAAAGAACCCTCTCAAGTTTCAATGATGAGATGGGATAGAAGGAAGTCCAATAACAAGATTTTTTATAGACATATCATGTAAAATTATAAAATTAACATATCCTAATATTTCATGCCATAACTAAGATTCATTCTTATTATGCGATGAAAGTAACCATGAAGAAGAAGGAGAAAAGATATATAAACCATTGTTTTGAACACTTTAAACAATCAAAGAACCAGATTGATTTCTAATAGGCCAACTATCTTTAAGCAATGTCATAATGAAATTATCATTTGTAAGTTGAGAACATGATAGAAAATTATTTTTAGGCTTAGGTACATAGAAAACACCATTGATAAAAACATTTAATAAATTTGTTTTTCCATGTTTAGTTGATTCTAAAAATGAATTATCTCTTAAGTAAATTCTTTCAGAGATATCTCTAGAATCATACAAAATTTCAGATAACCATGTCATATAGTGTGATGCACCACTATCTAAGATCCACTCATTTTCATCTGAAGTAAATAAAGCAACATATAAAGCAATAACATTTTGATCCTCATTATTATTTTGATTAGCGTTTTGATTCTTCTACTTGTTTTGATTAGATTTCTTCCCTTTGTTATTTTTAGAAGATTGATTGTTAATTTTATCCTTATTTTTATAATAGTTTTCCCTTCTATGACCAAATTTACCACACAAATTATAATTCCCATTGAATTTAGGTTTATGATTCTTATTACCATTTTTTCATTCCCATTTTTGTCTTTAACAACATTAGGGTTAGATTTATGATTTTTTTTGTTATCAAAAACATTTTTTAAGGTGATAAGTGCCTGAGTGGTATTCTCTTTAGAATAAAAATTGGTCATTACTTACTCTTCTTGAACCAAGAGAGTAGATAAGGTGGTAAGGTCAGGGATATCTTCCTTAGTTTGATACTTAGAAATCAAAATTGAAATGAAATTTCTAAAAAAAATTATGAATGTTTAATTGAATGATAAAATAAAGTAATTGATATTGAATCAAATTATAATTATAACCATCTAACTAATATTAAATGTTCTTAATTTTAGCTAGAAAAATCACAACTTTTTCATCACCCTTTATATGTGTTATTAGCAATTCAAGGATTAACTTAATGATCTTTGAAAGATGAGTACCCTCGTACATATATTCAAGAAGTTTTTAAGGTTCACAAGGAGATTTTTTATTACCAATGTGGAGAAGGAATTCATCCTTAACACTCTACAAGATAATGGACATAGATTTCTGTGATTTTTGTTAAAATACATTGGTAAGCTTAGGGGTCACATGACATCCAAATGGATATTTCTTAGTCCCAATGACAATATTCCATAATTCATGGGTCATAAATTCAACTTTAACATGAATTTTCTATATGTTATAGTTATTTCAATTAAGCATTTGAGATTTGTCTAAGGAAAAGTGAGGTGAAGCCATGACTTCCCTCTAAACATGATGATATCTAAATGATTAATAAACAAACTTTTAAGTGTGAATTTTAAAAAAAGTAAATACACACTATTTTTTCAAATTAAAGCTTTATAAAGCAATACATTTTCACAATATTATGACAAAGGTGTCATGTCATAAAATACACTAAAAAATAAGAACAATTTTATGATTTAAAATTTTTAATAAAAATTTTCAACTACTACCAAAAATAAATAGAATTGATCATGCAATTATATTTAAATATACAATTTAGATGCTAACCAAAGCAAAAAAATGAATTATTGTTGCACAATTTTAGGTGTCAAAAGAGTCACACTCACAATGACTAGTTAAGCACAAAATAAAAAAGGTATAAAATCAATAACAGGAAGTTTCAAAAAAAAAATTTACCACACCAATGTGTCTATAACATACCAAAACCTAAAGATCAACTAGTCACATGGCTATGCTCATTTAAGTTTTGACTAGGTCAAATGTTAAAACAACACCGATAGTTTAACTAGGTTTTTTTAACACATGAGTCTTGACACACAAACTAAGAAAATAAATGTAATTTAAAATTGAAATTAATTTGATAAGGTCAACAAAAAATTGTGTAAGGGGGTTTTAAACACAAGACCTAGCCAACTCACCCATTAAGCAAGTTAACACAATATATGCACTAACTTGTATTTAATCATTTTTTTATCTAATTTTTTTTTAAATAAATAAATTATAATTAAATATTTTTATTAAAATAATACCATGCAAGCATTAATTTTTAAATTTGAAAATAAAAAGGTTTTTGAAATACTTAGATGAGGTCCACATGCATAGGTGGAAAATGAAGATTTTAAATAAACATTTTATTGTTTAAATACTTGTATTTAAACACTAGCATACCCATTTAATATTTTTTATAGAATGCTCTAGAAATATTAATGGTGCTGAAGGAAGATGTAGGGGAGCTTTCAGGAGCTATAAGAGGCCAAAACAAGTTTCATAAAGCTTGTAACCACCTCAAAAATACCTTCTAAAGCACAAAGAACCATCAAATTTTGATTTTGAGCACAGAATATAACAGCAGCAATTTTCTAGGCCATAATATGACACCCAAGCAAGGTAGAAAACTTAAAACTCTTCCTTGTTCATTCAAATAACCTTCTAGATAGTTTTAAAATGCCTTAAAACTAATGAAACAAATTTTACAAATTTGAAAATGATTAAGAAATGAAAATCTAAATTTTTATTTCATCTAAGGACCATACAAAGCTGATCTTAGATGCAAATGGAAGTTTGGGAAATAAAATGGAGATAAAATAGGCTTTGACATAGGTTTTAATGATCTTCATGGAGTTTTTGATTGTTAAATATCCATCACTACAACTCTAAAACACCCAAAATCATCATAGGAGTTTTTTATTCAAAAACATTCCTTCAGGCAAAAAAACATACAACTACCCAATATTGATATAAAAAACTTTAAAAAATTGAATTATTGATATTTGAATCAATGTTTGTTGACCAAAAGTTTCTCTAGTGGCTCTGATTCCATGATAGAAATTATGAATGAAGCAATACATAGAACAGATCTAGAAGAGATTTAATAAGCAAAGCATAAATGGAGCACAAAGATTAATGAACACACTACACATGATATTTTACCATGGGAAAACCTCAAAGAGGTAAAAAAAACCCACCAAATAATTTTCCATTGATAGAAAAATAATTTACCTCAATACAACTCCAACTTCTCACTTCTTGTCAACAAAGTCTTCACAAGCCTTTTAATAATTCAAATATCTTGAAAATGTCAAATTATCAAGTTATATTAACCATATATTTAAAACCCTATTTATAGGTAAATATGAAGGGAGGTAACCATTGTAAATAATGGGTCTAACTGTCCCAAATAAATAAATTATCCTATTTAATTAATATCTTGAATGAACCTTAGATGATTAATGTCCTGGTTAAATATGTTAATAAAAGCTTAGTAAATAATTAAATAAATATAATATGTTTATTTATTTACATGAGGTTTCCACCTCATAGTAATAAATAACTTATTATTATTATTTAATTAATTATAAGTATAGGTTAAATTTTAAATTACTACTTAGTCATTAAAATACCTCTAACAAGTGGTTGAGTGGCCTATGCCTAGGTTGCTTAGCATCAAGTGAATTCGGTCTAGATTTATCATAGCCTATCTACTAGAGCTAATAGATGAGTAAGAGGTAGGGGTATAGAATGAGGATAAACATGAGGAGGTTGAGGAAGAGCCAAGGCATGAGGAGTGGGAGCTGCTAGAGGAAGTAGACATGGACCTGGATCACAAGGAAGAGAAGGTGACAGAATGCCTTACAAGATTCTTTAAGAGATGGTAGGAGCTATCAAAATTGGGTCCTATAAAATTTTATTAAAAACTAAAGGAGGAAAGGAGGGGCCCACCTAAGCCTTATTTCCCTTCTTTTTCTTCTTTTCCATAATCTAGGATAGTACATCTTGGTCATCAGTGGTATTTAGATAGAGCTCATCATCATCTTCAACCTGATGACTATAGTTGATATTGAGGTGGGTCTAGTACCATGCCAAGTGAGCTCTAATTATAACCCTATGGTCCTATTATCAAATATTAAAATTTTTAAGGGTGAAAAAGTCTTACTCAATTACCATATTTTGAATTGGAGGGAAAGCCTTATAGAGATGGTGTCTGATTATGATTAGAAGTGGTAGGTATGGCTTTTATTGATGTTGGATGTAGAACCAAAAGATTTACTTCACCAATTGATAATAAATCTCCTAATTTTCTAGATAGTCTAGAAAAAATATGGAATTCATAGGGTATCCTTAAGGAAACCAATGATTTTAACCATAGTGTCATCCTTATAAAGTTAGTAGTCCCTGATGGTGGTGATGGAATCCTTGATTGCCTTTGAGAGCTGGGGAATCAAGGCCTCATTTATGGATTTATAGACAATCAAGTATAAATTATTTCATATGTTTTGGATGTGATTATTGAACTAGTGGCCATATAGATTATAAAATACCACATGGACTTATGAGCCCCTGGGAACCCATGTAAGAAAAGTAGAAAGCTTGAAAGAGAACATCCCATAAACCATGTCTAAAAGGTAGATCATAATGCTTAAAATTCTTCTAGATCAGGCATCTATAATGGCATTGATCAACTTGAAGTTTATCAACCCTCCCATGTCTGATACTTCTAATCATTTAAGGATCATATACAAGAGATGCACCCATAGCTCATTGATGTGCAGGTAGTCTTAGCCCACAAATAGTTGGTTTAATAAGATCATACCTACCTATACTTTCTCCCAAAAGGTATAGATGATGTATAAATTGATATCCTCCTTGTTAAACCCTTTAGAATATGGGTTTTTAGCCTAGTCATGGAGGATATCATATATCTAGTAGGTCCCCATCCACACCATTACCATTGATGCATTTTAGGAGGTGTAATCTCATAGGGAGTAATACACCTTGAAGGCATTCCAAAAGATATCAGTGATTTGGTGTCAAGATTTGGGAGAGCATACCTAGTTATGGACTCCATCCTTCACATAGATGACATTATGAAATATGTTGTTCAATAATTTAGTGCATCATAATACCTCTAGTTTGGTTTCATCTTTGTGAAGTCCATACTTATTTTAAGATCTAAGGGCATCCTTAAACTCTACCTATTGGTCATCATCTAAGCTTGAATCCCTGGTGACTTGCTTGATCACTTTGAATAAGTCATTTTAGTGCTTGAATTTGGTCAACCTAGCTAGGAACATGGTATCCCAGTATTTAGGTTTGGCCTTTGGATTTGAGGATGATACAACCATTATAGTAGGATAGAGGGGCAACTATAAATTTTTAAGTGTAAAAGGCATGTAATATAGGGGTGCTCTATGAGAATTGGAAAGAAAATAGTTATATATTTTTTAAGGTAATAATGGTAATTATTGGTGAGATTCCCTTAAGATTTTATAAACACATGCATACATCCCCTTGTATTAATGGTGTTTGGTGGCTCACTTATTGTGAATTCAAATTTGAGTTGGTATCTAGATTTTCTCTCTATACTCCTAAAGCTAGAGTTTAATTCTAATCCCATGATCCTCTACCACCATCTAGATATATCAATGGTAATGAGATGTTTTAAAACTATCCAATCATGCCAAAATTCCTAATTTATTAATGTGCAACATGTGGTAGGCATGTGGTCACATCTCTTAGAGGATTTTTAGTTAACTCCTAATTTTAGACACATAGCATCTACTCATTTTTCCTCCTACTATAGGTTGACACCTTATCATTGATTTTTAATCTATTTCATTATATTAAGAAGGGTGATGTGTCACCTAGGGACATGTGGCACATCTTAATTTATTCTCTAGTCTCACTTATACCTTATTCTAATCTTTTTGGGGCCTTAAGTGGCTTTTATTTCATCTGCATATTGGGTGATGTGGTGATTTATCATTCATTTAGGCTCTCCTTAGCTTTGACATCTCTAATAGGTCTAAAGGATTATCCATTCTGACACTTGGTGATGTGGTGCCTTCTTATTTGATTAGGCTCTCTTAGGCTCTGACATCTCTGATAATTTTAAGGGACTAACCACTCTAACATTTGATGACATGGCACCTTACCATTAGATTGGGATTTCCCAAGATCTAAAATATTTGACAAGTCTGAGGAGTGGCCATTTTGATACTCAATAACATATCACCTTCCCATTCAGCCAATATCTCTTGAGCTCTAACATCTTTGATAGATTTGGGGGACTAGCTTCTCTAACATTTGGTGATGTGGTGACTTCTCATTCAATTAGGATCTCCTAGGATCTAACATCTCTAATTGGTGTAAGTCTCACACTTAATAACATGGTGCCTTCCCATTTTTCTACGTTCTTTAGGGCTTTAACATCTCTAACAGGTCTAAGGACTAACCATTCTAACACTTAGTGACATGGTGTCTTCCCATTTAGTCAAGTTCTCCTAAGCTCTAACATCTTTTATAGGTCTAAGGATTATCCATTCTAACACTTGGTGATGTGGTGCCTTCTCATTCAATCAAGATCCCTCAACATTTGACATCTTTGATAGGTCTAGGGGACTAGATGCTCTAACATTTGGTGATGTGGTGCCTTCTCATTCGGTCAAGCTATTTCAACCTCTAACATCTCTAATAGGTTTGAGGACTAGCCATTCTAAAACTCAATGATATGACACCTTCCCATTTATTCAGGCTCTCTCAAGCTCTCCAAAATTCATAAAAACACTAAATAAGAAATGAAAAGGAACATAAAGCATTAAACACTTACTTGTTAGTTACTAAGATTTCAATTTTCCACAAAGGGCAATGGGTTTGTTACTTCAGTAAAATCCATCAAAATTAGACATGTAATGTTAGCTCCACGATTCATAAAATAACAAACATTCTTTATTCATAATAAATAAAGGGATCATGTTGTTTCTCAATAAAAATAGAGTGACATATACTCTAAGGATTTAAAAAGGCACTACCAACAAGAACAAAAGAAAGAACCCTGAAGCTCCAACTCATGATATTTTTAGAAGGGTCCCCCATTTTGAATAAAAGGGGGCATGTTGACTGCAACATTTTGTTAGAGATTTTCCATGTGCTAAATCTTAAAATATTTTCATATATGCCAAAGGAATGAATGGAATAGAAATTTGTAAGAATTTAAGTCTAATGTGATAAAAATAACTAACATCACATACCACACTCCTCTAAAAGGATGACTCAAACCACTCAAAGGTATTAATAGTCTCTAAGGGGTCTGACAAGATTCCCTCTCCTAATATTAATTTGCCTTGAGAACTATAACTTTATCAAATAGACACACACTTACCTTGGTGGGCAACATCTACTACTCACATAAAACATGGAACCTTAGCATAAGTTACCCTTATGATTTATCTTAAAACACAAAAATCTCCAATATTACTAAGTATATTTTATCTAAGGTGATCAAAAATATTCTAGGATACCTATTCATGAGACTTATGATCTATGCTTGGGTATTAGACTACCCAACTAAATATACATTATGCACTCAAAATCCTCAATCGAAAGGTGTTTTTCTACTAACTCTATGAAGAGAGACATTTTTTCCTCAAGGGACCCATTCAAACTAAATAAATCCTCTCTTAAAATGGTCCTCTAATTTAATCCCAAACTTGTAAGGCTTATGTGGTGTATCTAATATTGTGCCCTAGAATTTGGCCCCTCAAAAGGACCAAGTCAAACCTATAATCATCTCTCTTATTAATTCCAATAATTCATACAAAAATAAATGAAAACCTTGTGAAGAAAAATGAAATACAACCCACAATGAGTCAAGGTAAAAGTGACACTACTATATAAGTCCACAAATACCACTCATGAATACATTTACTATGGAAAACAAATTTCCATGATTCATGAATGAACAAGGTATGAACTCCTTAGAAATACATACACAAGAATGGTCGTAACATCACAACCCATGAAATGATGTGATATGGTTCTAAAAATGAGGCACTACAAGCACTAAAGATCATAGACATTTAATTATGTTTTTGCATTCCATAATAATTTACATGCATTGGTGTAATGCATACTAGCTATAAGAAGAAATGGCCAACATGAATAAAAAATGGGCCACCCATAAAAATTTCAATAATGAAAATAAATCAGATGTCATAATCAAATCTAAATTGTATGATCTAGGCAATGAGTGTTCATGCTACAAGGTAATAACACATATATATCAAAAATCATGTTCACATCAAAAAGAGGGCACACCCGCTCTATGTTAAAGGTTACTTATAGATCCAAAATAAACTACCTTATCATAAATTTTATCTCAACTCGTAGGTAACCCACTCTAACAAGTTTCACCACTATTGAATAATGTTCCTCTACTAGGAGATGATTATTAGACTCATTATATTTAAGGTAACTCCTTATATCTTGGACATATTGATCAAGGTAGAATTTTCCACAAATAGGAATCTAAGATCAACCAACTAACTAATAAAAAACAAGATGTTCCTCATGAAATGTTCAAGTTAGGGTGTTCATGATATAACTTATCTCAACAAATAGGTCATATCATGTATGGTATTATGACCACAACATGAGGATATCAACATAAAAACTATATTTATATGCCTTTATTTTAAATACAGCATGTTACATGAGGAAATTTTCACATTTATAACATATTCATGACTTAATGAATTTCTTGATCACACATGCTCAATGTCAAATTCCACATAAGGACCACATGTTCCTCTATAACCATCACAAAACTATAATTCTAAGAGACTTAATCCATCTCAAGGTTACTTACAAGGTAGATATCACTACTAAAAGGAGAAAAGGATCACTCACCATGATCAAGGTGAAAATAATGTGATCTATAAGACGTTCCTTAACAAGGCCTTCTTTGTTGTATAAATGGTCTAATCACAAAAGGTGATTACAATATCATGCAACACTCATATGTACTCTAGTAGGTTTCAAGGTAGAGATCCATATGGAAGGTATGGGTTATCTTTGTCCTTTGAATATATCATACATGTATGCATGGTCTCCATATCCCCTAGGGTCTAAATGAGACCAACCTTTGGGCCTAAGGAAGAAACTAAACCTAACTCTACCTAGAACTAAACTTTAAGTAAAGAGTCAACATCTATCAAGGATGGGATGGTTTCACTAACAACTCTTCTTTAAATCATCCATATATATATATACATATATATATATATATATATATATATATATATATATATATATATATATATATATATATATATATCTTTCGAGGTGATAGTAACATCAATAATCCCTCTTGCATACTTTACTTGACTAATAAGGCTAAGTTTGCATGAAAATAGGTGGTCATCAAACCTATAAATTCCATGATCTCCATAATCTATGCCAAAACACTTTATAATCCAAAGTATATTATCATCATACTCGATATTCCTATTTCTTCTTTTATAGACATTATTGACAATAGCTAGATAGTTGTGTTCACCTCAGGTGTTTATCTTCACTAGCAATGTTTAGGAGCTTCCAACAAATATTTTTCAAATTTAAATCTATCGCTTGGATTATCCTAATCATTTTTTACATGTTAATTAAGGAGGGAAATTATAAAGAGTCATCAATATATGCAAGACAATCCTAAGGTCTTTTTCACTTAGAGACTACTAGGAAATTATATTGAAAGCCCACTTGCACATTGAGATACCTATTTTCATATTCTTAAGACATTATCCAAACCATTCAAATATAAAAAACCCTTAAAATAAATTAAAGGAATGAAAATCAAATTTTTCCAAGCCTCAAATATCTCTAATGTTAGTATAACATCACATATATAAAAATAAGAATTTAAAAGTAATTTGGTAGCATAGACTTATAGATAGATATGAAAAATAAAAGAGTAGCAATATCATATATTATATCTCTAAATCTTATCAAATGAAATGAGTGTGCCTTGTATATATATGCAAGGAATATCAATCCTAACTAAGAGATCAAGCTAATTGATCAATCATAACTAAAAGATCAAGCTAAGTGATTAATAATAATGAAGAGATCAAGCTAAGAGATCAAAACTATGACTAAGAGATAACTATCCCTAAAGGATAAAAACAACTACAAAATATCCCCATAATATCTAATAGATAAATATGAAATATTTCATAATATTTAAAATAAGATAAATGAAATATCCACACATAAGTGGTTGGGAATAACTAAATAAAAGGAAAAATAAAGCACCTAGGTGAACATTAGCTAAGGTAAACATTAATCATTGAATATGAGGACAATGTTAGTCTATGCATTAATAAAGTGAAAAATAGCGAAAAACATATTGAATACTATCATTCCAATCCTAGATACTTGGATGACAAAATAAATATAAAATAAAAAACAATTTAATGACAAAATCAACACTCTTTACCTTGCATGTGAATTTAAATTGTAAGTTATCTTGGGGGATTGTGCTCAGCTTTATGGGTAAATAGTCTTTGTTAATGATGTGCATACATCATCTCTCCTTGTTTACCTTGGAATTTGGCTATGGCATGTGTTTATTGTTGAATCTTTTTATAGGTATTTTTGAATAATAACATTGCACCAGAAATATCTCTTGAAGTATGTGAGGATCCTCCTATTTATAGGTTTTCAAAAATGAGGAGACTAATTTATGGCCATCCATCTTAAGATAAAGATGTGTGTCCACAAAAAAATTTAAATTTGGATGCCTAAGGCCATAATTGAGGTAATTAATTTTTCATTTATGAGGCATGAATTGTGTAAATTGATATTTGTTTGCATTGAATTTTGAGTACTTGATAACTTTTAGCTTATGTCATGCATGTTGTCATCTTTTTTGGATATTTTGGGTAAATTTTGTGAATTTATATTATTCAAAATTCAATAATTAACCATGATTTTTTTAACTAACCATATAATTGGATATAATCATTTGAGAAATTTTTATTAGGTTAATTGCCAATTTTAAATTTTGACATGGTTATCTTTCACACTTGATTAAAATTGATGATTTTCTAGGTCACAATTTAATTGGGGATGAATCTATGAGAGGTTATTATTATGTATAATGTATTACCATTAATAGGTATGAATTAAAATGATTTAAAAGATTAATACTAGGTGTATAGATGAATTTAGGTGTGTCAGTGATTGTTAGGCTTAATTTAAGGTGTTTCCTAGAAATTGATCTAATGTCTATTTAGACACAAAATGTGGCCAAAAAGGAGTGTCTAAATTTTTAAACTATTTGAGAATCCATTACAATACATAATAACAATAATATATTTTAAAATAATGAAATTTTCATTAATAAGAAAATTTCAATGATTTAAAAATGATGTGTTGATAACCGTAGGTTGTTATTAGCCAACAAGTAAAGGTTGATGCCTAAGAGGGCCATCGATGAACCATGGATGCCCCATTAATGGATTAGGTATAAAATATTATCATTTAATGGGCTCTAAAAAAGATGAAAATGACATGGTCTAATGGTAATAGAGGTCTAAATAATGATTTGCCTTGACAAGGTAGTTTTAATCATTGGCACAGTGATTTGCCCTAGTACGGTGGATTGATCATTTGAGAAAATTTATTGGTAAAAATAATTTTCCCCAACATGGTGAATTTTAAAATTAATTCCAAATAAATAATTCATAACATTGATTAGAAACGAGTTGGCAAAAAATAATGGTATGAGTCTAAGAGACCTACTAGTATAGAGATGCGCGTCTTAACTAGCATGTAGTATAGTCATTGTGATTTGGTTATTATCAATTTGGATTGATTGGGTATTATTATTATGAACAAGGAGAAATATTATTGTAACCACTATTTGATATATCTTTGGTCTAATTTTTTTTTAGCATGGGACATTATGCATCATAGTTATAAACAAACCATAATAATAATGTATGTCCTAAGCATTGAAAAACTTAATTTAAATTTAATTATAAACAACTTATGTGTAATATATGACCACTAAAATCTTAATTGTAAATATAATTCAATAAATTAAGTGTAATATTAAATATAAATACTCATAACTCAAGTACAAGATATAAAAAATCAAGACTTAAGTGTAAACATTATGTAATAAACCTAAGATAATTGAGGAGAAGGGAGACACAAGAAAAGAAGTTAATCAATAACCAATTAAAAAACAAACAAAAGCGTAAGTAAATAACTAAATCATATGTTAAATTAAATAAACACATATAAGTCAAATAACATAATCTAAATACAAAAAACAAACAAATCAAGCCCAATTATAAGTAAGACTCAAGCATAAACTAATTATCTTTAGACACACAACACTCAAAACAAACAAACATAAATCACCAAACTAAAGGGGAATAAAATGAAGAAACTATCTATGGAATAATTCAATAAATAAATTAATCTAAGGAAAATGAAACAAACAAACTAATCTAAGGCAAATGCAACAAACAAACAAAATGTAGAAAAGCAATGAACTAAAACCACTTAATGAAATTGTTCATGCATGTGTAAAAGAAGTGTTATACTTGGAAAAATATTTCCCCTAGGCTATAGGTAATAATGTCATAGGTATGATGGTATAGGAATGGAAAGGGGTAATATAATAATGAGTAAGAGGTGGCTAAGCTAAGTCTAAATTCCCTAGGAAAGTGGACACTGCTTATATAGTCCCATGGACACCATGTCCAACATGCGCTTCAGGCTAAATGTAGTTCTCTAAGGAATTGGGAAGAGAAGAAAAATCATGATAAAGAAAAAAGACTGATTGTAGAGGGAAACAAGAAAGGTTATATTCACAAAATGGAAAAAAAAAACTTAAGTAATGGTAATGGGAAGTGGAGTGAATCAAATACACAATACCCACTAGTCAAGGAATGATTACTCACAAAATGGCAAGACCGTAAGAGAAGTTGAGGGTTTATTAGTGAATCAACTTCAAATTCACAATGCCCATTAAAGTGAATCTCAAATGGCTAGATCATAATGCAAAGGTTACTCATAAAATTATGAGAACATTGGTTTAGGTTTCTCTAAAAATGTTAAGAGAGTTATATTAGGTTTTTCTAAACATAATGAGAGTGTTGGATTAGGTTACTCATAAAATGATGAGAGCATTGGCTAAGGTTTCTTAAAAAATGGTGAGAGTGTTGGCTTAGGTTACTCATAAAATGGTGAGAGCATCATCTTAGTTTGCTTTTAAAATGGTGAGAGTGTTGGTTTAGGTTACTCATAAAATGGTGAAAGTGTTGGCTTAGGTTTGCACAAGATAATATTAGAAAACACCAAGTGCTACCTACATATTCCAAATGGACCTCAAGCCATTGTAGTTCACCCTAAAGTGAGGAATATTACTAAGTAACAATAAGCTTTTGAATAGGAAAATGTCACAAGTATAAAATAATGGTATGGTAGGGTATAATGATATAAAACTTGGAAAAAGTGAAGGATGCAATTTCTAGGCTCACTATCATAATGCTTAAAGATACTATAATTTAAATAATGTATTTAATAGTTCCAAGTCTGAAACATCTGTTAAAACTACATATGAATTAAACCATTGATATTATCTAAAGTACCAATGGATCTAAACCAATATCAAAATGGGTAATGTGAGAAGGGAAATAAATTGAGGTAAATAGGAAAGCCAAGGTGGGAAATGAACATGACATCATATGAATAAGGATATGGTATGACATGAATTAATCAATCCTCATAGACAATATTTTAGGTAATTCAAGTGAAAAAGTGCTTGAGATGCATTATTTTCATCGGTTTGTCGAGTTATTATCCTTGTAGTGTAGCCAACTTGTATGCCCTAGAACCATAGTTAATGATAATAGCATAGGGTCCTAACTAGTTAGGCTTAAATTTTCCTTTTTTATTGCATTAAACACTATTTTTTTCTAATATTCTTTGATTAAAATATCACTAAGCTTTAATTTTCTATTCCTTACATTCCTTTTACATTAATCATGTAATCAATTTTGATATGCTTGGAAGTTATTCAAGTCTACCATTCATTTTTCATCTAGTAATTCTAGATCTTGCAAATGATCTACTCTTTAATCCTCATCATCAAGGATATGTTACAATGAAATTCATAGATAAAGTAACTCAAACTTTATAGTAATAATGGTCTCAATGTCATAGACTAAGAAATAAGGTGTGGCTCCTATTGAAGTGTGAAAATTGGTACGATAAACCTAGAGGGTGTGAAATAGTTGTAAGTGCCAATTATGGCTAGTATCATTGATGATCTTCTTGAAGATGTTTACAATTGTTTTATTAGATGACTCTACTTGGTTATTTCCATATGATAAGTATGGAGTGGGAAAATGTTGGGGAATATGGTATTGAGCACAAAGTGATTTGATAGCTTTATTTTTGAATGAGCCACCATTATCAAATATAAGGGTGGAGGGAATGCCATTGAGATAGATAAGGTGATTGAAAATGAACTTTTATATATACTTACTAGTCACATAGGTTATGGGAATGTCTTCCACACACTTAGTTAAATATTCAGTGGAGGCAAGGATATGTTTATGTCCATCTAAGGATGTAAGGTTAATCTTTCCTATGAGGTTGAGACCCCATGTTGAAAATTGTCATGGCATAGTCATTAGTTTGGGTGTCTGGGATGGATTGTGTATCATATTAACATGTTTATGGAATTATACACACTTTTTAACATATACAAAATCATCAGCTTCCATAGTTGGCCCATAGTAACCAATACATAGTAACTTTTTGGCAGGGATGACCCCACTAGTGTGGGTCCCAAAAACCCATTTAAAAACTTCCCTCAATGCTAATATATATTATGTCTAAGTTATATAATAAATTAGAGTTCCATCATATCTTCTATGATAAAGTGTTCTTCATGTAATGTGTAATGAGAGGATTCATGGATGAAGGATTTTTTTATTTTTATGAGAAAGGCTAGGAGGGATGATTTGGTCATGAAGGTAATTATATAGTTCAAAATATCAAGAAGAATTGGGATTAACAATATCACAAATCATTTTGATAGGCAAGTGTTAGTGAGAAGATGATAGAGATTTTCAATAAGGAATTGATAATATTTGACCTTATCTATGATCTAGATCATAGAACCAATCATGACCATGGCATCTACTATTTTATTACTAGCTCAAGGTATCTATTCAAATTAAAGATGGGAATTTATAATTTGAGAGTATCTACCATGCCTTTATAAGCTACAATATTCTCATCCTTGGTCTAAAATTAGTCTATGACTTGATTGATAATAAGTTGAGAGTCTCCATTAACCAATAAGTGTTAGATATTCCATTATACTACTAGGTGAAGTCCTCTAATGATTGATTCATACTCAACCATGTTATTGGTATAAGGAAAATTTATATGAAAGGACTTAGGAATGATCTCCCTTTACAATGTTATGAATATAATTCCTACTCATGATCCATGAGATGTGAAGGAACCATAAAAATAGAGCATCCACTACTATGTTTTAGGAGGTGCTTCGACTATAGTCATGATATACTCATCTAGATTCCCAAAAGTGAGTGGTTGAGTATCAAAAATGGGAGCATGGATAAGTTGTTCTAAAATTACCTGTCCCTTCATGGATTTTGAATTAACATATTCAATCTCAAATTCACTTAAAGGCATGATTCACTTAGCCATGTGGCCCTATAAAGCTATTTTTTATAGTAGATACTTGAATGGAATTACTTTAGTGATGATAATGGTCTTATTGTTAATTATGTATTGACGCCACTTTTGGGCTGCAAAGACCATGGATAAATAATATTTCTCTATTGGCATATAGTTGTGTTCATATGCAACCAATGTGCATCTTAAATAATATATTGCATGTTATTTTCCTTACTCATCATGCTAGGCCAAAAGTACCCCCAAGGCATGTTCTATTACAGATAAATAAATCAATAATGGATTTCCTAGTATGGGAGGTGATAAATTAGGTGGATTAGCTAAGTATTCCTTCATCTATTCAATAGCTTTCTGACAGTCAACATTCCATGAAAAGGTGGTGCCCTTTTTTAACAAGTGGGTAAATGGATGGCTTTTATCATCCAACTATGAAATGAAGCATCTGATGGACTGTATCTTGCCTTGAAAATTTTAGAGATAATTCAAAGTAGACAAAGGTGGCATCTCAGTAATGGCCTTAACCTTGGTTGGATCGACTTTAACTCCCCTATGAGAGACAATGAATCCTAGTAATTTTCTTGAAGTGATGCCATACACGTAATTTTTAGGGTTGGGCTTGTCTTTATACTCATGAAGTATTTAAAAAATTATTTGGAGTAATGATATATGGTCTACATGGGTCTTATATTTACCCAAGATATCATCTAAATAGTCCTTAATAATGTCATGCATCATTTCATGAAAAATAATTATCATGGTTCTTTGGTATGTTACCCTAGCATTTTTGAGACCAAATGACATTACTTGATAACAAAATGTTCCCCAAGGATTGGTGAACATTGTCTTGTGTTGGTCTAATGGCACAATCCTGATCTAATTATACCTTGAAAATCCATCCATAAGAGAAATCTCATATCCAGCTAAGGAGTCCATAATCATGCCAATATTAGGTAAAGTCATCTTTTGGGTAGGCCTTGTTGATGTCCTGAAAATCAATAGATAACATGATATCCTCTAGATTTTTACTAACTACCATGATTTTTTAAATCCACTTAAAATAGTTGATGGGATAAATTCATCCTACCTCTAATATTTTTTGACCAAAATGATAATATGAGGATGCATCTTCCTCAGATTCTATTTCATTGGGTTGGCATTAAGATATAATATAAAGTGATGTACAACCAAGGATGGATCCAAACCTGGCATATCATAATAGGCCAATGAAAAAATATAAATTAATTCCCTAATGAGAGAAATAAGTAATTCATGTTCCTCCTCAGTAAGGGATGCACCTAGTTTTATCCACATTGGATTGATCAATTTTCCAATATTAACTTTGGAAGTGTCCTCTACAAGCGGTATAGAACCATATTCAAGGAGTGTCGAAAAAGAATTAAATAAATTAGAAACACCATATTACTTTAACCTGACTAGTTCATCAATTTCATCCATAAATGATTAATCAAAATCACTAAATTATGGCAAAGGCCATGTAGCAAATACCTATACACACTCTTTGATAATGTATGCAAAGGATCATTTCTCCTTTGTACTAATCTCAGACCCAATTATGATATTGGTTTTGGTATCATCATAATATTCATTTCAATAAATATGAACATCCTTATCCAATGGTGCTTGAAATAGGTTTTCATGAAGATACTAGCCTTTTTGTTTACCATTACCCTAATCTAAAAGCACCTCAAAGAGGTTTTCACTTTGGGACCTTAATGTTTGATTTTATTTTTATTTTTGGCTAAGAAAGTTCACCTGATCTCTGAAATAGGTGGTAGTAATAAATATGATATAAAAACCATGTTTATTGTATCTTATAGTAATATTATCTCTTAGGCCCATGAATTCATAAATGGCCTCATTTTTTTAAACTCATTGAGTGATATTATGGATCCTTGTTGGTCATAGTATATAAGTTGAGGTTGATGGAGGAAGGGAGGGGAATGATGAATAATAGGTGTAATGGTGCATCTGGTATTTAGGTTGAATAGATTTGTATTGAATAAGTCACTATATACATTATACTCAGAATCTACATCACTTTAGACATCATCATCACTAGTCATCGGTGTAGGAACAAGAATAATATGCATGAGGTCACCCCTAAGTGTTTTAAATATGATACCATGAGTTAATTTATACTTGGTTATGGAGATAGACTCAAGAGTGA
Organism: Torreya grandis; assembly: GCA_037957365.1. Classification (NCBI taxonomy): domain Eukaryota; kingdom Viridiplantae; phylum Streptophyta; class Pinopsida; order Cupressales; family Taxaceae; genus Torreya; species Torreya grandis. The sequence continues at coordinate 995,074 of JARHVA010001393.1, read as the reverse complement.
CTTGTTGATTTTCCCCTGGGCCTTCACCCTCATAAGCTTAATTATCCATGATCTAATTAGGTATGTAATACTTTTTGCTTTGGTAACAATCAATTATATTATCATTATAGAACTAGGAATCATACTCTATGGTAAGTGGGTCTTGTGGTTGGCTAGTGGTTAGTTTGATAATAATAGGTCCCCATGTATTATATTTTCCTTTCTGATACCATCCCATATGAATAGTTTTGGATTTAAGTCTTCCACAATATTTAAGGGCCTTTGTAAGTTTATCTATGTGAAATGAATTGTACATGTGGTATTCACCTAGACCTTTGTCAAAAACAAAAAAGTGATCAACTATCTTGGGAGGAGGCTCAAATTAAGTGGGGGCAAGGCTATCTAAGTATATGTATTTAGATATCAAACATTCAAATAGTATATATTTGTATTTTCTTAGGTGTGGGGGCTAGGCCAAAGCAATAGTTTTAGCTTTCATATTCAAATTCTAGATGCTTACATAATTGATATGACTATAGGTTTTTAGGAACAATCATTTCCATCCCAAAATGGGGAAACTTGATACACTGGTATAATGTAGAAGGTATTTCAAGAATTTTGTGTATCCATGGTCAGGCCAAAAGCAAGTTATATGATAAATCTAAATCAATAACATGATAAAGTGTGTTGTGTGTCAAAGGCTTAATGATAAATGGAAAATAAATGGTTCTTTATGAATCTCTTTATTCATTATCATAGGCCTTGATAGTAATTATCTCTTGTTAAAGATTAGTTGTCATGTATCCTAGATGTTTGACTAACTTCAGAGACATAATGTTTAGGCCCAATCTATTGTCTATGAGGACACATTTAACCTTGTGTCAGGATATGAAAAATTTAATATATAAAGGGTTATTATGTAGAGGACCAATAGATGACATGTTGTATTGGTCAAAGGTAAGTTATTGGCTAGGAGCTAAGTTTCATACCAAGGCTTAGAATTTGTCTTATGTAATACCATTCAACACTTAGGATTAGCTCAAAAGCTCGATAAAGATGTTCTAGTAGATACTAGAGGTATGTAACAAATTTAAGATAGAGATTTGTGCATGTTTCTTTTTTAGCTGATCCACAATATCATATGTTTTATCCTTGTTATTAGTATCTAGTTTACTTCTTACTAATATGGCGGATTGGATGGGTTCATTGGCAAAAGAAGGTTATGGTCCTTAAATAGTAACTTTAGTCCACTAATTTGTGATTATGTAATTCATAGTGAGTGATGGGCCACTATGGAAGAAGAGGGATAAGGCCTTAAGAGAGTAACCCTTAGGCACTGAGGAGCTTGGTTGCTAATGTGGTCCAAAAGAGGATTATCAACATAGGGAATCGGTTGGGAATTATTAGGTAATGGTCATGGGTGAGTGCTTGTTTGTCTATGATTAATGGTGATAGTAGCTATATGACCACCCATGATATGACCTATAACATTGTTGTGGTTATGTGTGATGGCATGATAGGCCCCTTAGATTGGTCATTCTAACCTTGGTTTCAACCATTATGTGGTTGTTGTTGTCATTATTGTTACTATTTTTATTATTATTCTTACTCATGATTTTGTGGTGGCCTTTGTTGTTATGTATTATAAATGTTGGCATTATTCTATGGAAAAGGGTTTTATAGATACCCATGTTTTGATTAAAATTAGAAACCCTATTATCCAACTCTATTTATTTATTTTCCAACATTATCTCAATGAGGTGCCTTGTTTGCATAAATAAATGTATGAAATACCCTTTGACTCAATGATATTCAAAAAAATCATGATTTTTATACCATGTAAGTAAATAAATACCCTTAAGGAAAGGTTTTAGAATGGGCCAACTAATAATATTGGTGGCAGCTAGTTTATGGAACACTAATTTAATTAGTTCTCCAAGGTAACTAAAAAGTCTATCTATAGGTTATCCTCTTCTTGGAGGAGATATTTGTAAAGGAGGAGGTGGTGGTTCCTAAATGGGTGGATTCAGTTTAATAGATTATGTTTACATTGGTTATACATGGCACGCTTCTATAACTCCATTTCCAACAACATTATTATTATGTGTATAGGATTTAGGCTTCTTAGAAGTACTAGCTTGGGCTAGCATAGGATCTTGCATATGAATTTAATTTTAGCTCAGATTTCGGCATTGATTTTGGTTTTGGCTCTGGTTCATGTTGAAAGATTAAAATTTTATTATCCTTTTATTAATAAGTTCTTTCTTGATTTGTATGCCTTTTTCTATAATTTCTTCAAATATGTGGGCACTCTAAAGCTCAAGGTGATATAGGTGAATATATCTACCATCTGTTTATCTAGTAAATTATATGTAAAATGGATAGTAATTACCCTCCATCATTTTAAGTAGTTTGAGAAACTCTTGCCACTCCTTTATTTATTTGGCCCAAATTGACCATGGTAATCTCATGTTTAAGATTATAGGGAAAATGTTGCAAAAAATTCTCTAACAAGTCATCAAAATTAGGCACAAAATTATTTAGAAGTTGGATAATCCACTTCAAAGCCTATCCAGCCAAATTGCAAGGAAAAAGGAGAAGTAAATAAATATCATTGAAGGCCACTCTTTGGAATGCAACATAAAATTATTTTAGACGTTCCTTTGAATCACTTTTGCCTTTGTATTTGTCAAACTTTGGTAGCTCAAAACCTAGAGGAAATGGTATCTAAATTTAATCCATATTGAATGGGTATGAACATATTTCACCCAAATTTAATTTATTTCCTTCATATATAATGAGTTGAAATTGCATCCTTCACTTGTTACAACTCTTAGGATAGGGTTGTAAGATGAGAAGGAATAGATAGTTTTGGTTTAGAAGTCTAAGGAGGATTGCCTTGGCTATGGTATAATGGAGGAATGAAATATGGTGTAATAATCATTTGGTTGGTTGATAGACTAATAATATTAACCCATTGATTAGGGTTATAAAGATAGTATGGTACATGTTGTTGAGAAACATTCTGGTTGGGATTTGTAATATGGTTTTGACTTGGAAGGAACTGTGATCTGAATGGAGGTGTTTGGTTTTGGGGAATGAATTATGTGTGATGGGTTTGTAAGGGAATGTGTTGATGGTTATTTGGAACATACTATAATAAAGGCATATGTTCTTGTTTAAAAGGTTGTTATAAAACTTATTTTATGTTAGGCATGTGTTGTATATAAAGTACATCTTGGGTGTGATATAATTATTGCCTATTAGGTATTTGTTATATGTTGGTCACTTGTTGTTGGTTGAAAACCTATTACCTATTGGGTATTTATTATATTTTGGGTATTTTTTATTGGCTAGCCGTAAGATGTTAATTGACAAGGGTATGTTGTTGATTTGACAACATTTGAGGTTCATGATTTACCACTTGCTATGTGGCACATTAGTCTACACCTATTGAGGTGGAATGTCTACCAATACCAATTAAGGTGGAGTGTTGGTTACCACCTATTGATGGTTAAAATTGTGCTTGTTCTAACATCAACAATGGGAAGTTTCAAGATGTGGGACTTGCGACTTGAAACAACCTCCAAATTTTTAAAAAGTTGGTCTCTTCTTTATATCAAGCATATACTGGGAAAAGGGATAGGAATTTTAACAAAAAACAAATGCAAGAAAGGAAATTTAACTATGGAGATGCACCTAAATGTAATTTGACCCTTAATCTGAGTATAGTGAAACTATATGTAAGATTCAATTACATTTAAGAGCAAACAAGGCATGATGAATGTAAAATATGAAAACAATAGAAATAGAGGCTCAAAGCTTAGACTACTTTTGTAGTGACACAAAAAATATCAACAAAGGCACATGATTCAATATTCTTATTAATTCTATAGTCACATAAGAGGCACAAAAATATGCACAATTATATAAACTTTCCAACTCAAGAAAATAGAACAAAGGCAAATGATATTCCTAATCACAGCTCTAGAAAGTCTAAAACTCTTGACAACACAGCTTAGACTACTTTTTCAATGACACAGAAAATATCAACAAAGGCACAGGATTCAATCTTCTTATTAATTCTCCAGTCACATAAGAGGCACAGAAACATGCATAGTTATATAAACTTTCCAACTTAAGAAAATAGAACAAAGGCAAATGATATTCTTAATCATAGCTCTAGAAAGTCTAAAACTCTTGATAATTTCTCTCAAAAAATTCTCTCTAAGTATCTGATTATTCTCCCCCTCCTTCCCTGGTGATCTCTGCACCCCTTTTTATAGCATCAAATTCACTCTAGATTATCTATGTGTTCCCAATCTAACGGCCCAATTGAAATATAATCAAACTAAAAGTGTCTAATAGAAGATATTTCTTAGATTCTAAAACACTCTATCTTCTGGCAGTTCATTGGCTGAAATAGATTGTAGGATGCTCCCTTCTATTAAATGGAAGAGGACACTTGGCAAATTCCTTGAAAACCTTCTTATTACTTAGGAGACACCATAGAATGACACTTGGCATGTTTCACAGCCTTACTGAAGACACATGATGCTCTCCACTTTACTTATACTCTTACTATATCTTCACTCAGGAATGTTCTTCCTTTGACACCTGTCGTAATCCGCTTATTCAAAACTTTAACAACTTAATAGAAAATAAGACCCACAACATTTCTTGCCTGAGTAACTTTAAAAGGGGCATAGGGACAGGTGGCAATTTATGCTTGCCTCAACAAAGGACACTTGGAAATCTCTTCTTTACTTAACTAGGGATATGTGGTTATCTCCACTACTTTTAGCCACCTTTTGAGAAACTTGTGGAAGGTGACACATGCTGGTCTCTACATTGATTTGTTTATATTATAGAAATAATCAGGCCTCATTTCATATTTACATGGACAATGACACTTGGTGGCTTATGTTTGCTTCAGAAACAAAACCTGAGACCCACCATAGTCTTTACTATATTAGTGAAACGAAATGAAGATAATTCAGATCTCGACACGTGGTGGCTTTCACTCTCTTTAGCTAGGATACATGTCATCTTCTATCACTTTTAGAAAAGCAAATTAAAACCTTCTGTGATTGCCACTTGGTGCTCTCCGCTTGATCCTAATACTTAGCTTGTTGAAACCTTTCACTTAAAAGAGATTTGAAATGTGGGTGCCGATATGAAACATAGATGCTGACACTTGTCACGTTTTGCTAAGTTACTATGAGATACATGGAACATCCTGACCAACTTATAAAAATTATGAAAGGTGCCTTAGCTGATGACACTTAGTAGCTTCCGCTTGACTTTGACACTTAGACAAAAATGAATAAAAAGGAAATCAAGCCCATGCTTTGTTTCAAAACTTCACCATCATAAACCAAAGTATATAGGAGCAAAATTTTTTAGTGTGTAACTGAAAATCAAAATGAAACATAGAGTATTTTTTACTCTACAGTTATTGGTGACCCCAAGGACTTTTGAGCCTGCTCAAAAAGAAACCACAACTCTCGCTAGATCAAAATTTCAAAATTACAGCTTCAACAATGTTGTTTGGTAGGTGGGCCACTCATCATCAGATAACCCCTATTTATTCTACAATTCATTGAAGGCTAAATCAAGTTTAATAATATCCCTGTGTGAAAAATTCTGTAAAATCTGAACTATAGCCTTCAATTTGAATTTGAGTTGGGAAATAGGAATCAAAATAGCTTCTACTTCAAGGACTAATGAATCATCCCTTAAATATTGAAAAATTATCTGATCATTATGTTTGGCCAACAAAAAAGGTTCAATTTCATCAACCATTAGCACCATGTTGTCATCAGGAAATAGAGAAGGAAGACCTAATTGCACTAGATCTTCAATGTGTTATTTCATTTCATTGATTCCTTCTTTCATGACATCTAGGAGCTCTCTATAACTGATGGCTATGGAATTGCAATTGAGAACCTCATTCACTCACTTAGTAGTGACCATTTTGTTCTCAATTCCTGCTACTGACAATGTTTCATATGTTGCATCATAAAGCTTTTGCAACAATGTTTCAAAGTCCAATACTCTCTTAGAAACCATAGCCAGAGTGTTTTCAGTTGAATTCTCCACCTTTTCACATAATTTCTATGCATTTAATAGGAAGGTGAGAGAAGGCCTGAGCTAAATAATCTCTAAAGAGATTCTCTTCCACATGGATTCATATAGCTCCTTCACCAGACTTAACACTTTGACATTCTTTGCGCTTTGTTAAAAAATAATGGCCAGCTCCACTGTTAATTGTTCTGCTCTTTATTGCTTTGCTTGAAATTGGGCTTGTATAGCCATAGTATTATTCTATTCACTTAGCAGCTTTTGTTGCAATTAGGTAACCTATAGTAGGTGTTCCCTGCATTTTTCTTGCAATTCTACTTTTTCTTTCCTTAGGGTCATCACTGCATCTTTCACCTACATTATCCCTACTTTTAAGGAATCATTTTGGGCCTGGACTACCTGATGAGTCTGAAGAGAAATAGTATCTTACAACTATTTATTCAAATTCTCTATTTCATTGTCTTTTCTATTGATTTATATGGTCAAACTGTTATAGTTTGCCTTTTCCTTGGCTAAATTGGCCTCCATCTTCTGTAGCCTCCTTGATGTCTTCAATTAGTCTTCAGCAACTACAAAAGTGGATTTAATTAACATCTCAATTTTGTCTTATGGCTTGAATAGGGACATGTCTATGGCCATTGCATTCATTGTGTAGTCTTCCAACTGCATCTGCTCACTTGGCTTGATTACATTTGGTGACAAATGAGTCACCATCAATTGCTATTGAATGGGGTCAAATTGTGACCACAAATGGGGTGTAGCCAAGGCTTTATTTTCCTTGATCTTCTTTTTCTCTCTTCAGGCTTCGCTTTCCTTCCTAGCAGCATCTGCTTGGGTCTGGAAGGTAGAAGGAAAGGCAATGTGCCCACCCGCAAAAGGATGTCCCTGTGGCAAACCATATTAAATAGCCAATTGTTGGCTATGGGAAATCTAAGGGGGAAGTTTCTTGGAAATAGAAGGGGAAAAGTGAGGTAACATTAAATATTGAGTAGGGATAGATGGGGTGAAGTGAGAAATGGGAACAACAAAAGTGGCAGGGGATGTCATCTAGCTAGATGGAATCATCATGCCAACAGGAGAAGAAATCGATTGAGAAGGAGGAGGAATAATACTTACTTGAGGAGAAATTAAAATACTGTATAATTGGCATTATGAAGGGTCTACCTCCTCTTCTAAATCAATCTCAAACTACACCCTCTTTCACTTCTTGGGTGTCCCTTCTTCTGGCTATGTTTCTTTTCCTTCCACATCTACTACTACCATCAGTGATGCTTGTGGAGAACTAGGAATTTCAATAACCGATGCCAATGGGGAATCTTTTGGTGGTGAAGGCACCACACTCTTTTAGTTTTCCACTATGATGAGAGATTGGGGCCAAACTGATATAGTTATTGCAACTACAGTTTACCTTGAGGCCTGTGACTCTTGGCTTGATCCTGCTCTAGCTTCCATCTCTACACCCTATGTTAGTGAATTGCTTGTGTTAGGGCTAGATACAGGGGACAGATGGCACTCATCCCATAGTTCTTCCCATCTCTCATATGTGTCCACGTTCCCAAAAGAATGAGTTGTTTGATAGATTTCTTGCCTATATTTCCAATAGGCTTTTATTTTCTCAGCATCCCAATATTTATTCTTTAATGCCATTCTTAAGCCAGAATTCATTCTGTCTTTAGGTTCAAAATCCCTCTGCTTAACATAGAATGTTTCCCAAGTTCTATTTTGTGGAAGGGGCAAATCTATTAATTCAACATAAAATCCAGGAGTATCTTCTCTAGTATTTTTCCTATTTTCCCAAAAAAGGTAGCCTTCATGTGTAATTTTGGATGCAACCCTATTAGTCCTTATCTAGGAAGCTATGAAACCATTGGTGTCATATACCCATTTGTCTTCGATTAGCAGGATACCCAAGAAGGCTAGCTTTCTAGGCAGCATAATCTTAACATCTCTAGCTTCTAATACCATGTTGGTTGTCATCCATGGGAGGTCATACATTTTCCTCTTCCTCTTCCCAGAGCCATATTCATTATATACTATGGATACCTACCTGCTGACCTCTAAGAATGCTAACCTAAGAGTCAAAATCTTAGGTAGCAACATTGGTTCCCCATAAAAACCATGGACTCTTATAATTGTATGGTGGGATCCAAAATAGAAATCATAATGAATTGGGAAACTGGCCAAAAGGTTTGAAACACTTGGGAATAGTCTATTCATAATTGGTTTGGGGTTGAGGTGACAAAAAGTAGGGGTAACAAATAATTCCTAGAATTCATATGGGTCACTAGTTTTTGACAAAATATGTGTCCATGCAGACACAGGAGTGGTCCTTTATAGATCAAAACTTGGGTCATACATATCAAGATGCGTATGTTGGGCAAAGATGTTAGAATTCTGATACAGCATGAGGTGGAACATATAAAAAGAGTACCTAAAAATTCTTTTTGACTTGAACTAGGCCAATTGTTTCACCATGGAGTATGCAATCTGCTCAAAAAAGTCAAGCCTATACTCCTGAGTTTTGTCAATGGTCTTCAGCCTGAAGAGGATAGCCATTTGTTCTCCATAAACTGCCATACCATCTTTCATGCTGAAGATGAAATCCATCATAGACAATGCGTCTTGGCTAGCTTGTGCAAATTGGGCTCTTACTACAGGGAGTGTAGGCACATTAGTGTCATCATCACCCATTTTTAATTCAGATCTTAAGAATCTCAATTGAGTATTGATGTTTTCCCATGTTCTTTGCATTTTAGAAGTAGTGGGAAATGTAGCTATATTATCGTGATATAGGGCTAACATGTCCCTGATAGCCTACAGTGTGATTTGAACTATGAATGGACCCTGTTAAATGGTGCTTGAGGGTGCATGGAACAAGTCTACACATAATTCAACCAAGTCAAGGAAAGGATGTATAGCTGGGATAATGAATTGTGCCAGTTGTGAAGTCCATATCCTCATGGCAAATGTCTCATATTTCCCCACTCTGGCTCTCTAAAGACACCTTTGATGTGCCCCTTCTCTAAGAGTTTTGCTACTAGCTCTTTGAATAATCTGGTCCATGACTCCATCGGCATAATCTTTTATCTTTGTTGGGTCACTTGCTTGACCAACTTCAAAGATTTTGGTATGTGGGTAGGTCTTCAATGGTTGTGTGGGAGCTGAAGCATATGACTTGCTCGCAAGAAACTTGTCAAGGGATTCATACATCCCAGCTCCTTGTTGTGAAGACTGTGCTCCCTCCATCTCTATATCTATTCTATGATAACTAGTATGAACTTTTGTAAAATAGAAACACTTTCACTGAAGCAAGTTTACTAAGAACTAAAAATGTAAGTAACAAGATATTTTCTAATAGATGCAGGAATGTTTGAGAAACTGTAAGCTTTAACTCTTGCTAAGAGGTATTTATGGACCTATCAAGTCTCAAAATGGCATTAAACTTGGATAACCGTTAGCAAATCTTACTCAATATTTATGGGACAATGAGATAGACACATTATGCAAGTGGCATCACAAGGTACCTTAGGGATTTCTAAAGATTTGGAAGATATTCAATGTATTGAGAAATTTTGAAAATTTTGAAAAACTCTGAGCTGCTGACTACATGTTCAAAGAACACTTATTTAAAATAAAAGTGGGAAAACAAAAATGGGAAAACAAAGTAATACAAAAACGGAAAACTATATAACTATAATACATTAACCAAGTATCTTTATCTCCCTCCTGGATCAAAAGAAGAATTTCTAAAGTCTCCTTCATGACAAGATGACTTATGTTGCTAGACAAGTGGTTGAATTAGATATAGCTCTAGTGACTTGCTTTCTTTGTATGCCATATTGATTAGCCTGTATTTGATTGAGTCTAAGTCAAACCTACTTCCAACGTATATAAACTCTTCTTGTTCTTGAAAGCTTATCGAATTTTGGTTCTTGATACTGGTATGTCTTATCAAGAAATTAATGACTATTTGCTCATCAACAGAAGCCCTTTGATATATATCATTTATTTGTTTATCTCCTTCTACCTCAAACTCAGGTTCTATTGCATGATCATCCTATTTAATGACTTCAAAATTACCAACCTCTCGAAAGGATAATTCTAAAAGCTTGCAATAATTTTGCATATGTAATTGAGTCTCAATGTTGTTTTGTTCATCTGCAACCAGCTCACAGCCTCCTTGAAAATAGTATAACTTGACCCAATGATTTCAAAAAAATCATTCAAATCATGATCAAGGAAATGTCCATGCTCCTCCACATCATCTTGCAAAGTAAGAATAAAGTCAAAAATTATCTCTTCTTCATCAGAGATTAAGGCATACACTTGTGACTTCTCACTTGGAATATGGAATTCATGTTGAGAAACTCGAGGATTGATAGAAGAGGTATATTTTGACTTTTCTTCCCTTAAAACATTTGGGATTTTATGATCTTCCTCAAATATGATGTAAGTACCCAGACCAATGGATTCATAATTTCCATATGGATCACTTTGCATCATATCTAATAAATGATCATTTTCTTCTTCTTGATCATGTTCAGTCCATTCACCTAACTCCTCAACAAAAACCCTTTCTTCTTTATTCATCATAGCATGAGCTACCTCTAACTTTGCAATTTTTTCATTGGTGATGTGATCCTTATATAATGGCTTAGATAATATCTTCATCTTCAAACCATACTTGGTTCTTAGGATGAGGTGAGACTAATCAAGGGGCATATATCCTCCTATCTTGGATGTAAAGTCTCTAGATAAGCATAAGCCAAATAAAGGAGGTATATTTATGACTACTACATCTTGATTTACAATTATATTGGGACAAGTATATAATTGTAATGGGAGTTATTTAATTCTCCCTATTATCTGTACTACTTTGCCATCTAGCTGCATGCCTCCTTTAGTGAGTGGTTCATACTTTATTTTTAAAGCATCAGTTATCTATTTAGGCATTACTGTAGTACTATCCCCTGAATCTATCATTGCATTATGCAGCAGTTTCTTGCCAACTATCAAATCTAAATAAAAGGGATCCGGTTTGGATTTGCTTACCTCTGGTGCATTGTTCACTAGGGCTGTTATTTGTAGATGAGCTGTGTCTTTGAACTTTTCTTTTTCAGCAGGTCCTTCTTTGATAACATTACATTTGGGCACTGCTTGACCTTGTAAAGCTTCTTGTATTAGTGTCTTCTATTTAGGAATAGCCAATATATCCCATATTGATAGTTGTGCTGGAGTCTTCTTCAATTGATCCACCACATTTATTGGTCCCAAAGTCTGAGTTCTTTGAAAATAAGGATGTCTTATTTTTTCTTGAATTTGTGCAGGAATCACTTGATTCTGCACTAGCTTAGACAAGCTATATTTTATTGTCCTTGAAATGGAGGATTCTCCATGACTTGACTATTTATAACTTTAGGTTGTTCCACCATCCTTCTCTTTGATCTAGTATAATAATCTAATTGCACCACTAGTTTCTTGGAAGTGGAAGTGTAGACACCGAAATCGTGTCGACTCCCCTGGTCATTCCCCGTCTTATTCTTCTTCGCCTATTTAACCCTTGTCGATCACTTGTTCCACCAACCTTGACCCTGGCAGCATGTAAAAATGAGCACAGAGTTAAAGCTAGACTCTATCCCCATTATGCATCTGCCGACGACGGTCTTTACCCGGCCGATGTCGTCGACGTCGGTCACCTATCGGCCGACATCGACAATCTTGCCGATGTCGGTCACCTTGCCGTTATCCGTTACCAGTTATCATTCAGTTTCTCGAAACGGTTGACGAACCGTCTCTAGAACCGTCTCTCGCCTTCATCAACCTCTACCAACCATTCGAGACCCAAACCCAGAATGCTATTCAACGATTCGAAACGCTGATCAATCGAACCCGAGCAATCATTCAACCAACCTGCAAACTCCGACATCAACACTCTCGCGATCAACACTCTCGGCATCAACTAATCTGCATTCAATCTGGCACTGCACAGACAACTCCAACTATGGCTTTCATCGCATCTTCTGGCAGGTAAGTATTTATTCTGTTTGTTTTATTTCTTCCTTGGTTATTCTTTATCAGTTCTGTCATCTCGATTCTTCAAACCCCCAGACTCTGTTCAAACCCGACCTGACCTTGCCCAGACCTTGTCCTGACTCTCTCAGACCTTGCCCAGACCCTGTCCCGACTCTCTCAGACCTTGCCCAAACCCTGTCCTGACTCTCTCAGACCCTGTCCCGAACTTGTTCAGACTTTGTCCAGAACCTGCCCCTACCGACGCCGGTCACTACCCTGACTGACGACGGCACCTTAACCGACGTCGGCACCTTCCCTGACCGACGTTGGCACCACAGAGACCGACGCTGGTGACTGTGCAGAACAGTGCTGCATATCAGGTACGCACTTTATTTTCTGTCATTATTATCTACTTTCGTCCAATATTCTGCTTTTTTATCAGTGGGTTGATATCCTTCTAGGAAGTCTTCGTACTTTCAGGATCGGGCATTCGCCTGACAGCCCACCATATCTTTGACTAACGTTTTTCCGTGTTTTAGCCTTTTCTTCGCAGGTGTCATTCCTCCACAGCCAAAGAGGAGAATCTTTCAACGTCTGATTTCAGTGCGCATAACTTTATCAGGTACTTCTAGCCTTGACCATTTCTTTTAGTTTCTTTATTCTTCTTTTGAATGTAGAAAGCAATTTTGCATAGAAACATTCTGGCATGCCCGGTGGGACACTAGGTCCTCCTTGGGTTCTTTCTTTCTTTCGTTCATTTAGGTGCATTAGGTTTCTTCCTTTTCACCTCCTTTCGTCTCTTCTTAAACGACATCATAAGCAGAACTAAAATGAACATTTCTTTCTTTCTTACACTTCTAGACTAGCTAAAACTCATATTCTTCGACTCTTTCTCCATTCGTCTTCATACGAACAAACATTTCGACTTGGACATTAAAACACTTTGCATTCATCTCTGTTTGCCTGCATCTTTTAGACCACACATAGTAATTAAACCGCATATTGAATTAATCTAGATTACTTGATGTTACACGACCAAACCACCTGCACAAAACAAACATAAAACTTACCTGAGATAAGGCCCGACTGGGATTTCATCCCCTAGCGGATACCTTACCCGTCCCGGTGACCCTACTTGGATTTCATCACCAAGGGGGAAGCCCACTCCGTTCTCTGGCGGAGTCTAAACTCTAGGCGAGGTATATTTTGGCTAAGCGAAACCAGCTAACCACTGGAATCGTGAAGTGAGGGGAGCTTGCTCCTTAGCACCAGGCCGCGTACCAGACCCTAACACAGACTTCTTCAGCACCATAACAAAACCCGAAACCATCCATAGACTGCTTCTTCTAGGACCCGACTCACAAAGCCAATCTTCCTCTACACACATTCTAAGGCATAAGCCACTATAATCCTAATAATTTACTTTTAGGGTTTTAGAATCTGCTTGTGTCTTCATATTTTTAGTTCTTATCTGCTTGTTTGAGCTTGTGAGGACGTTCTTTCTTGCCTTGAATGGTTCTGACACGTAGTCAAACCAAGGCTCTTCTTGACCACGCTAGCCATCAATCGCTTTCGCCTACCCCGTCTATAAACAATCATATAATGGAGTTCTACTCGAAGACCGAAAGAATTCCTACTAGACTATCTCCAACCCAGATGCCTATCATCCCAAAAGGGGACCAAGATTTTGCAAGATTCTTGGACCTCAATACCGCAGCCCTCCAAAACTATCTCGCGAGAAACCCAATGCGGGACCTTTCGGGCGACGTGGCGACGACATCCACACCGTTCGCCACCCAACCTTTTACGACTCAACCTTTCTCCTCAACCATTAACCCGACCATGGCCTATACGCAAAGTTCGGCCTCCTCGTCTATTTTTAGACCAACCTCCACCGGGGTTTCGTTACCCCCTCAACCACCTGCAATTCAACCAAGTTCTACATTATACCAGAACTTGATTGTCTCGACCCCACACACTCTTGCGCCTATATATGTAGGAGTGCCTACCTCGCCCTTTGTCAATGCCATCACACAACCTCCTTTGGTGGTATCTAGTCAGCTTATGCCTTCTACCTTCATAACCCAACCACCCTTAACCTCTACTTCTGCCCCTGCGACTAGTCATCCATACGTTGCGCCCTTACTGGTACAACCGACTACGTCGTATGCCTCTTCTAACCTCTTCCAAGCGCCTTACAACTTAGGGGGCACTCAACCCGCCAATCTGTCAGCAGACATCATCAAGATGCTGATGGATAAAATGTCCAGTCTCGAAGCTTCTATCTCCGGTTCAAGTAATGTCTCTTCATATGACCAGATTTACAATGAGCCCATCCACCCTTCTGTCCCTATCTGACCATACCCCAAGCATTGGGAGCTTCCTAAATTTACTCACTTTCAGAGTAAGGAAGACCCACAACAACATCTAAAGGCATTCAGACATGCTTGTTATCTTATTGCCCATGACGATGCGTTGCTTTTACGCACTTTTCCTATGTCGCTTTCTGGCCCTGCCCTTGACTGGTATAGTTCTCTTGCCAGACATTCTATCTTTTCATTCATTCAACTCGCCCAACTATTCGTTGACCATTTCTCAATCAATATCACTAAACAAGTTTCGATCACAGACCTTTACTCTATTAGGCAAATTGACGACGAATCAATAGCCGATTTTGTCGCCCGTTGGAGAGGCCTGATCAATCAGCTCTCCTTCTCCTTGCCTCAACCCGAGCTCATTGAGCTCTTTTCTCGAGCATGTGTCAGTCACATCTCGTCCACCTTGCGGGTTCAAACATTCCACACTTTCGACGAGGCCTTCACCATGGCCCGAAAGCTTGAACTCCGCGCCATTGAAGAAGATAAGGTCAAATTGTGTAACACTAACACAAGAACCAATGACCATTCTTCTTCCAAACCTTCTTCTGCCCACTCTCAATCCAAGGGGTCGGCAAACACTGTCATCTTTAGACCATCATCTTCAACAATAACCAACCGATCAACATCTTCAACATTAGACTACATCAATAAACATTTTCAACGTCAATCCATACAGCGTCAATTCACTCCAATTAGGGAGTCATATGCCTCTGTCTTGGATAAACTCGTCAAGCAGGGTGTCCTCAATCTGCCTCCAATCCGACCACATCAATTCGACCCCTCAACACCTATCCCTGCATGGTACAGGGAGAACCACTTTTGCAACTATCACCGTGTCAAAGGCCATGACACGGATCACTGTCAAACCTTCAAAAACATCGTCCAGGACATGCTCGACAAGGGGGATCTCATCTTGGATAACCCGAATGCACCGCCTAACCAAAACCTTGACATCTTCAAGCAACCTCTTTCTAATCACCCGCATACTCAAGACAATGTCCAAACCATAATCAATGACCCTCAAGACCATGATATACACACGGTCGACACTATCTTTTCTATTATCCCTGACCAACCTTTTTCATAGGTGGAAGACCTTTCTTCCCCTATACCTCCTCCACATGGCGAAGAAATTTCTCCTCCCATTTGTCCTCCATCAACTTCTCCCATATTGGAGGACGCTTTGACCACATCAACACCATCTGCCTCGCCTTCATTCTTTTTATCATCCATAGACGATCATACCTTTTTGACTCCCCAACCACACACAGAAGCCATGACTACTCCAGAGCTCTTTCCACTTAAAGATCCCACACCTTCAATCCCTTCTCCATTGAGAGAAACACCATCCACATCTAAATCCAAACCCGCGCAGGCGTCCATCATGCCCAAAGAGACTAAACCTCTTGGTGTTCGCCCCACATCTAATCTCGCCTCGCACAAAGGTGACCCTCAACCCAAACCAAAGAAGGCTACTAAACCACACCGGAGGCCTCCTCCCCTATCTTCGTCATTACCTTCAATCTTGGGCCCACATCCATCTACTTTACTCGGAGTGCTTCTCACTCCCATACTTCACAGAGGTAAGTCACCTCCATTATTCTATCAACCCGTCAGACTTATACCTCCTTTAAACCATCGACCAACGCCTCTTATGCCTCCCAAACCAATGTCACCAACCCTCTCTGCAATAAAACATCCCGACCCGTTAGCAGGTTCATATGCCTTGCTCTTACGGAAATTGTTGCAGTCCTCTCGTCTCTATCTCCCACCGCTTAGACCATATCACTCTCTCGGACCAAAACCACCATGGTTCGATAACACTTGCATTTGTGCGTATCATCGCACGCTTGGGCACGACACGGAGCATTGTCATGCCCTCAAGGTCGTCGTTCACCAATGTCTGGGGAATGACACCTCTCTTCTCGACCACGTTATCAACAAACCTTCAACACCACCCCACTCATCAACTCTCGGATCAAGGCCATCTTGGTTCGACAACTCTAAATTCTGTCATTATCATCACACTCCGGGACATGACACCGAGCATTGTTGCGCTCTTAAAGCTGTCATTCGTCACCACCGGAAAAAGGATTCCTTCCTTATCAAGGATCCTCTTGACCCCCCCCCCTTTGACAAATCATCAACACTGACCCATACCTCTCAAACCTTGTCATCTAAATCGGGATCTCCACGACAGACTAGGGTCCCTTCGCTGCCTTTAACCCCTTTATTCAACATCAACACAGTCCATCTGACCACTAAACCTCAATCGACCTTAACTAATCCGTCAAACATTCTCCCTAGCTGCTGGGGGAATTCAACCTTCATCCAAACTTCGACCAATTTTTCAACACAGTCTCGACCACATATCAATCACTCTTTCAACTTAACCTCAACCAGACTAGCAACCAAACATTTAACCCGACCTCAACCAAACATTCGACCCAACCAAAGACCAAATACCAACCAATCAACCCTCGACCAACCATTGACCAATTATCAAATGACCAAATCTCAACCAAACATTGACCAACCCTTTTATCAAAACATTCAACCTTTTTCAATCAATCAACAACCATATCAACCAACTTCACGTCCACTCATCAATCAACACCTGACCAATCTGGAAAGAGGCAAATGGGGCAAGTTTGCTCCTAATTGACTTGGACCTTATCATGCACAAGTATACACCAGGGACTTATCAGACCCTGAGCCTCTTAATGTGTTGCATCTGTGACCATTCTACTGCTAGTCGAGTATTCGTCCACTTGACACTTAACTTGAGCTCGTCCCTTGAGCAATCCCCTTCCTCTTCGTCCTACTTCCTTTCAACCCTATTCCTCTTAACAATTCCTATAACCCTTTTATGATGTATGGATGCTTTGTCCTAATAAAAGGGAGCCCTTGGCTTCTACAGTCTTGTCCATGACTCACACTTCTATGAAAACAAATCAAGATGTCAAAACATATCCATGGTCACTATATCAATATCAAAATCAAAAAAATAGACTGCTCCCTCGAAGGACAGCTGTACTATCATTGCTATAATAAATAGACTGCTCCCTCGAAGGACAGCTATTCAAAAGCCTTTATATTAAACAAAAATCTAGACCACTCCCTCGAAGGATGGCTATGACTAATCTGGCAATAAACAGCATTATTTTAGAAGCTTCCCGCATTGATCAGCTTCACAAACTGACCACCAAGCAAATGACATCTCTATGTAGGCTTCCCGCATCGATCAGCCTGCACCCAAAAAAAAAAAGAGTCACAGACTTGGCTTGTAGTTGTCTCAGGGTCTCCTATAAAAAGGGGCATAGTTATCTCTGCTCTTAAAATGGGTTACCCTCTTTCCTCCTCCTATCACCTGCTCAAGGGACTTCGAGCTCACTTTAATGTCTAAGTGATTCGATTACCGCTCTAACATAACTATGGTCAACGACGTCACGCATGAATGGGGCTCTTTGGTTATACTAACCCCCTATCTATGCTTCTTTTTGGTCCTTGTCAATGAAAGAGCGATTTGCCTTCCATCTTTTCTCTACACTTTGGTCACATTCACCCTCAATCACTTGTCAATAGACTCAGCTCAACTCTCTTTTCAGACCATCAACATGACCTAGCCTATTCACCCTAGTTTCTATGGACACCAATACACATGGAAACTACAGACCAGACCCAATTTATGTTAAGCATAAACCAATACTTGCTGAAGCATACATAGACCTCAATTCATTTTTAGCATACATCCATCACGAATATGGAATATTGCTAAGGATGAAAAACCCCTCAATCAATGTTGCAGAATACACCATTTGGAAAAGGCTGTAACATCTTTTTTTTCTCATCATTTCATCATAACCATGACCAATCTATCAACTATTTTAACCACCTGTCTACCACTTGGACCCTTTGTCTAAACTACATTGGTCTGAGGCCCTTCCATCGGGGCTATGTAGGCAGCACTCAGATGACACGACTGTCTTCTGGGGTTAGCTCGACCATTCTCATTTGTTCGTCTCTCTGATGGACAAACCTTCTTGCCTTCTTTTAACCATAACCTTGCCCTTCACCACGACCCATTTCCATCCCTTTGACCCTTCCTCCCTTCTAGGGAGAGCTACATCGGCCTGAGGCCCTATCACCAGGGCTATGTAGGCAGCACTCAGTTGACATGGGGTCTTCTGGGCTTAGCTCAACCGCATCCTTTTGTCCATTCATCCATCCCTCGACCACCAACCATTGGAGATCATGCCTATCTCCTCCGACCTCGACCACTTCCAAGACATTGTTGCCTTGGTTGTTTTTGCATGTATGCTACCTTATGACTGGTTAGCAGAATTGTGCGCAGACCTTTTGGACCCTCACAAGTATAGGATCGCACACCGGTTGATCCGCACTACTTGTGACTTTTTCGTGTTTCTAGGAGCACTTCCTGAGCCTGGGATACCTGGAATGCGACGACCCATTTTGAGCTTCAGCTTAGATTGAGTAACCCGATCAGCAGACGACTAAATGCTGGGGCCCGGTTACTTCAATTTTAGCACTCCTCGACCCTTGACCTGTGACACTTTGGCCTGACCTTCTCGTGCAGTGGTATGCGCACAATCACGACTTTTGCAGCGTTCACCCTCACCCCTTTTTCATCTACTCCTTGTCAAATCAGCACCCGATTCCCGGTTCCCTTCCCTCGACTCCTGATTTGAAGGGGAATACCTTATCCATACTCAGGGCATTTCGCTTCCTATTTTTGTCTTGCAGTTCATTCGAACAACCAACAAGACGAAATCAACCTTATCCCTCACCTGGGGCAATCCCTCCTATTTTTGTCTTGCAGTTCATCCAGAACAACCAACAAGACAAAAAGGGGCAAATGTAGACACTGAAATCGTGTCGACTCCCCTGGTCATTCCCCGTCTTATTCTTCTTCGCCTATTTAACCCTTGTCGATCACTTGTTCCACCAACCTTGACCCTGGCAGCATGTAAAAATGAGCACAGAGTTAAAGCTAGACTCTATCCCCATTATGCATCTGCCGACGACGGTCTTTACCCGGCCTATGTCGCCGACGTCGGTCACCTATCGGCCGACATCGGCAATCCTGCCGATGTCGGTCACCTTGCCGTTATCTGTTACCAGTTATCATTCGGTTTCCCGAAACGGTTGATGAACCGTCTCTGGAACCGTCTCTCACCTTCATCAACCTCCGCCAACCATTCGAGACCCGAACTCGAAATGCTATTCAACGATTCGAAATGTTGATCAATCGAACCCGAGCAATCATTCAACCAACCTGCGAACTCCGACATCAACACTCTCATGATCAACACTCTCAGCATCAACCAATCTGCATTCAATCTGGCACTGCACAGACAACTCCAACTATGGCTTTCATCGCATCTTCTGGCAGGTAAGTATTTATTCTGTTTGTTTTATTTCTTCCTTGGTTATTCTTTATCAGTTCTATCATCCCGATTCTTCAAATCCCCAGACTCTATTCAGACCCGACCTGACCTTGCCCAGACCTTGTCCTGACTCTCTCAGACCTTGCCCAGACCCTGTCCCGACTCTCTCAGACCTTGCCCAGACCCTGTCCCGACTCTCTCAGACCCTATCCCGAACCTGTTCAGACTCTATCCAGAACCTGCCCCTACCGACGCCGGTCACTACCCCGACCAACGACGGCACCTTAACCGACGTCGGCACCTTCCCTGACCGATGCCGGCACCACAGAGACCGACGCCGGCGACTGTGTAGAACAGTGTTGCATATTAGGTACGCACTTTATTTTCTATCATTTATTTCTGTCATTATTATCTACTTTCATCCAATATTCTGCTTTTTTATCAGTGGGTTGATATCCTTCTAGGAAGTCTTCGTACTTCTGGGATCGGGCGTTCGCCTGACAGCCCACCATATCTTTGACTAACATTTTTCCGTGTTTTAGCCTTTTCTTCGCAGGTGTCATTCCTCCAGAGCCAAAGAGGAGAATCTTTCAACGTCTGATTTCGGTGCGCATAACTTTATCAGGTACTTCTAGCCTTGACCATTTCTTTTAGTTTCTTTATTCTTCTTTTGAATGTAGAAAGCAATTTTGCATAGAAACAGGAAGCTTCGTTCAAGAAAACTAATTCTTCATCTTCAACCCATGATAACAAAGCATGTTCCAACGCTATTTTTCCTCTTGTTTCAAAGACATCCCTTGCATCTGAGACATTAAGATTGACTTTTGCATACCAGAGGACTGGTAGGCTTGATTGTCACTGGAACTTGCAAACTATCCATCCATTCTTCTTTGTTCTGCCACCTTTTGTTATAGATTACCCATGGGACAATCTCTAGGCTTATGAGTATTATTGCAAGTGAAACACCAAGAATAAGTGTTATCCACATAATTATCTTTCCCTAGAACAATCTCCCTATTCGAATTGGGGGGAACAGTTTGTGAGGGTGTAAGGACTACAACTAATTGATTTGTTGGCTGAGGGTTATTTTACCTTTGAGGACCCTGGTATTGGTTTGGCTATGATGAGAATCTATTTCCTTGATAGCCTTGATATGGAGGCCTAGGGAAAGGATTTTGATGTCTCTTTATATTAATCAGCTCATTAGAAAATGTCCTTAAGATATTCTTGATATCATCCAGCTCAGATGACTGGGTAGGGACAATTTATTTAGCAAGTAGTTGAGGATATGTGTACATAGACACAGGTGGGGCTATGGATTTAGGGGCTTCTTGAGGTAATGGAAAGGAAATCTCTGGAAACATGGGCATGGGAGGCCTTGGAGACAACTTTCTAGCATCTATCAAATTATTTTTAGCTTTGAATGCATGGTCATAAGCCTCTGGCAGAGTCTAACCTCCAAGTGACTGAATCATAACAGATATGTCTGAATTTAAAGCCTTAAGATAAAACACTATAGCCATACCTGGTAATGGTCTAGCTATAGTAGGAATCCTTTCCCAAGTCTTTTGAAATTTGGAATTGAAGTCTGGCATTGCTTCTTGTGGTGCCCTTTGGATGGTAATCAATTGATGTAATAAAGAAGACTTATCACCCTTCTCTTCGAATCTTTTAAAGAAAATATCTCCAAGCTGATCCCATGTAGATATGGTATTTGGGGTTAAGGACCAGTACCATTCTAGAGATTTTCATTTAAAAGAAGCTGCTAATAATCTTATGGCCACATTTTGTTGTGTGACAACATGTATAGCCTAGATATCTGATACATCCTATAGATGTTCTTCAAGTGTTTTGAATTCTTGCGCACTGAATTTGGGCAAAGCTTTCAGGGCATTCACTAGGATAGGGTCCCAAGTGGCTAGTGGTATTGGGAGAATCAATGGACTACTAGTGTTCCAACTTGCATAATTTCTAAGGGCTATAGAGGCTCTCATATTTACTCTTGGTATTGGTATAAACTGGTTGACTCTTCTTCTTGGACTAGTTACCAAAGGTGGCAAAAGAATACCTAGATTTACAGTAGATTATGATCTAGTTACTAGTCTATAGCTCTGATTCCTCATAGCTCTCTGGTTCATATGATCTTGAAAGAACTTCAATATAGTTTCCCACTGGGCATGTCAAAAACTATTGATGGTTAAAATTGTGCTTGTTCTAACATCAACAATGAGAAGTTTCAAGATGTGGGACTTGCGACTTGAAACAACCTCCAAATTTTTAAGAAGCTGGTCTCTTCTTTATATCAAGTATATACTGAGAAAAGGGATAGGAATTTTAATAGAAACACAAATGCAATAAATAAAATCTAACTATGGTGATGTGACTAAATGTAATTCAACCCTTAATCTGAGCACATTAAAACTATATGTAAGATTCAATTACATTTAAGAGAAAACAAGGCATGATAAATGTAAAAGATGAAAACAATAGAAACAAAGGCTCACAGCTTAGATTGCTTTTGTAGTGACACAGAAAATATCAAAAAAGGCACAAGATTAAATCTTCTTATTAATTCTCTAGTCATAGAAGAGGCACAGAAACATGCACAGTTATATAAACTTTCCAACTCAAGAAAATAGAACAAAGGCAAATGATATTCCTAATCACAGCTCTAGAAAGTCTAAAACTCTTGATAACACAGCTTAGACTACTTTTGCAATGACACAAAAAATATCAACAAAGGCACAAGATTCAATCTTCTTATTAATTCTCTAGTCACATAAGAGGCACAAAAACATGCATAGTATATAAACTTTCCAACTTAATAAAATAGAACAAAGGCAAATGATATTCTTAATCACAACTCTAGAAAGTCTAAAACTCTTGACAATTTCTCTCAAAAAATTCTCTCTAAGTATCTGATTATTCTCCCCCTCCTTCTCTGGTGATCTCTGCACCCCTTTTTATAGCATCAAATCCACTCCAAGTTAATTTGTGTGTTCCCAATCTAATGGCCCAACTAAAATCTAACTGAACTGGAAGTCTCTAACAGAAGATATTTCTTAGATTTTGAAACGCTCTATCTTCTAACAGTTTATTAGCTGAAACAGATTGCAGGACGCTCCCTTTTATTAAACAAAAGAGGACACTTGGCCAATTCCTTGAAAACCTTCTTATTACTTAGGAGACACTAGAGAATGACACTTAGCATGTTCTGTAGCCTTACCGAAGACACACGGTGCTCTCCACTTATACTCTTACTATATCTTCGCTCAGGACTGTTCTGCCTTTGACACTTGTTGCAATCCACTTCTTCCAAACTTTAAAAACTTAACAGAAAATAAGACCCACAACATTTCTTACCTGAGCAACTTTAAAAGGGGCATAGGGACAGGTGACGATTTCTGCTTGCCTCAATAAAGGACACTTGGCAATCTTTGCTTTACTTAACTAGGGATATGTGGCGATCTCCACTACTTTTAGCCACCTTTTGAGAAACCTGCAGAAGGTGACATGTGTTGGTCTCTACATTTCTCTATTTATATTATAGAAATAATTGGGCCTCATTTCATATTTACATAGATAGCAACACTTGGTGGCTTCTGCTTGCTTTAGAAATAAAACCTGAGACCCACCATAGTCTTTACTATATTAGTGAAACAAAATGAAGATAATTCAAATCTCGACACGTGGTGGCTTTCGCTCTCTTTAGCTGGGATATGTGTCATCTTCCATCGCTTTTATAAAATCAAATTAAAACCTTCCACGATTGCCACTTGGTGCTCTCTACTTGATCCTGATACTTATCCTGTTGAAACCTTCCTCTTAAAAGAGATTTGAAATGCAGGTACCAATATGAAATGTGGATGCTGACACTTGTTGCATTCTATTGAGTTACTATGAGATATGTGGCACGTCCCGACCAACTTATAAAAATTATGAAAGGTGCCTCAGCCAATGACACTTGGAAGCTTTCGCTTGACTTCGACACTTAGACAAAAATGAATCAAAAGGAAATCAAGCCCATGCTCTATTTCAAAACTTCACCATCATAAACCAAAGTATGCGGAAACAAAATTTTGCAGTGCACAACTAAAAATTAGAATGAAACATAGAGTATTTTTTAATCTACACCACCTATTGAGCTAAAGTGTTAGTTACCACCTACTATGATGGGGTATTAGTTATCACCTATTGAGGTAGAACAATAGTTATTATTTTTTATGTTGGGGTATTTGCATATGATTTATTGCTTGCTCCCTATTGTATATTTGAAGAGTAGATGGTTGTGGAGGGATATTCATACATCGTAGTTTTGAACTAAATGTACCTACCCCCTGATATTGTAAACCATTTGATATATTTAAAGGAGGAATATATTGAGAATTGTTTATAGGGATTTTATTTTTTACATTAGACTTAACTTGGTATGGATTGGGGAACACTTATGTGTTATCTACCATGTTTTGAAAATAGTCCCCAAAAAAATCCATTGATTCTTCCTCAATTATAGTAGTATTGAACATGTATGCAATTAACATAGTTTGAGTGAATGGATCAGTGTTTATATTTGAATATCCCAAAAAATAAATTTGTAGTCCACTCAATGGAGCTAACTTGATAGGTAGTGTACTTGGAATGGTCATGGAATTAAAGTTTTTATCTATATTAAGGTAATTTCTATATGCATATTGCATTTACACTAACTAATTAGAAATTTGATCTTTTCCTTTAGTAAGTGCGTCAAGATCTTAGTTATGAACTGATACAAGGGCCTGAATTTGACTAGAGGAGGCTTGATCAAATAGTTTTATGAAAGATTTGTGACTAGGTGTTCTAACCAAATAATGTAGACTTTCTTGTGGGAAATCTGATGGAAATTTGGTGCCTACTTCAACTACTCTAACAAGAATCACAAATCTATTCTCTAAAAGATGGTGATCAAATAGATATGGATCATAACTAGTATTAGATGGTGTGGTCACAAACTATGGTTGTTGTTGTTGTTAGCCTATTTATGTATTAGGTGGTATGCTAGTAAGGTAATGTGTAAATGGGTCTTGTTCCTACCCTAGATTAGATGGTGTGTTCATGAAGTATTGTCTGAATTGGTCTTGACCCTACCCTATGTTAGGGGGTATATACATGAGATATGTATCTACCTTGTATGCTACATTATCATCATAAGGCTCATAATCAAAGGGGTCCTTTGTGACAATGTCCTCATAAGAAGGGTTATACATAGCTTTGCTACACATATATTGAGATATGGTTAAATCAATGTTATTTATCTTGGGAAAGGTTGATCTAATGCTTCAAATTTTTATAACTTAGCTTAAAAAGAACTTGAATTGAAAACTATAAACCATCAATTGGTCTAAACTAACATGAAAACATACTTTGTCTTTGGAAAATGGTCTAAAATAGGAAACTTAAACTTGATCTTGGAAAAGGTCTACATCTAAATATAGGTCTACTCAAACTTGAATTTTGAAATGAAAGCTTGAACTTGCTCTAGGCAAAGATCTTAAACTAAACTAAAATCAAACTAGGTCTAGGTTTAAGGATAAAATTGAACTAGGTCTTGGTCTAAGAACATGAGATTGGGATTGAAAATGAACTTCGTCTAGGCATGAAATCAAAATTAATATTAAGTCTAAGGATTTTGGTTTAAAACAAAAGTTACACTTAATCTAGGTAAAATTTGGAAACAAGATCAAACTTAGTCTAGTCCTAAAACGGAAATTGGACTTGTCAAATGAACTCGATCTAAGCCAAGTTTAAAATTCATAATATAAGTAAAAAATTATAAATATAAAAATTAAATAACTTAAGCCCAAGTATAGGCAAGACTCAAGTATAAACTAATTGTCCTTAGATATAAACTTGAAAGTGGATTTTAAACTTGGTTTGAGAGGCACTTGGACTTTAACAAAGGATTGTGTATTTAAGCAAACAACGTAACAATGATAGGTTTGAATTGGACTCCATATTTTAGGACTTTAGACTTGGTTGTGAATGGAATTAAAATGAGAAATAGTCCAGACCAAAATGAGTAATGTAACAATGACTCTTAGAAGGTAAAGTATGAATTGATTTTTTATCTATTGGACTAAGGTAAATGGTTTTAAATAATTGGGTAACATAACACTTCTTGGTTTAAATGTGTATGTATCATGTGTTTTGAGATTGGACCTATTTGATTATGTGAAATAGTTTTGGACTCAACATGAAAATAAATAAGAAGCACATAAATACATGCTCCTATTTTAACAATTGACACAAGATTGCATTGTATCTACCAAACTTTGATAATATCCCTGTTCTTGAGAGGAATTAAGTGTTAATCGAATAAATAAAAGTGCATGAATTTAGAGTGTTTAGTCTCCTATGTATCTCAATAACTTGTATGTAGCATGGGGCTTATAGTGTCAAAGAAACTTAGCATTAGTAAGATAATCTATGGCAAGTGGGGTCTCTTAGTCTAAAATTATTACTTTGGCTTTTTAGATGGTCCCTAAAGGGCACTTTAGAATATCTGTAAAATGTATGTGAGTAGAACTAGATTTTTATGAAAGGGTTTTTTCCCTTTCACAACCACTTCATCAAGTAATTACTTAGTGAAGTATGATGTCTAGTAAGTATAAGATATGAGGATCTATTTAACTTGTCAAGTTAACATGCTTAATCACTTTCCAATCAAATAGCATGCTCAAAGATAGTGGGGTTGGTATGATATTAGGGGATGAAACCCCAAGTCAACACACCCCTAAAGGAATTATGAGGCTATGAAGTATTGTTCATTAATTCAAATGAAAAATAAAGTAAGAAAAGGTCATTTATGAGTCATCAAAGTTCCTAAAAGTGAGGAGAGAGCATTTACAATTTTCTTTAGGTAGACACACAAGCAATCCAACTAAGTAAAACCACGTTTCTAAGTCACCCTAAGAGATGAAAGGAAACCTATAAAGTTATCTTAAAAACCCTAAAAAATTTTCTCTCTAGAATGATTTTGTAGTTGCATAGTCAAGGCAAACTATGAAATTATAGGTCAATGATAATCACATAAAAATAGTATAAAATAGACAAAAAAAAATTATAGTGATGATTTCACATATCTATAATGATTTAATTTCATAACTCTATTTACCAATTCTATTGTTCAAGTAGACAATTTCATAATTTTTTGTGATGATTTTATAGTTCTGAATGATGATTTCACTGATAAAGTGCATGATCTTGTTGTTCTGGTCAATAATTTCATGTTTTTAAAACTTAAAAAAAGAAACATAAAATAGAACAAATGATTTCATTATTTTTTGCATGATTTTGTAATTAAATGTTATAAATTTGTAGTTTCGTAGGAAAGCCAAAAAACAATAAAAGCCTAAAGAAAAATTTCATGAATACCACTAAAGATTTAGTTGAACAGAACTCCAAATTCATAGTTTCATAGAGAAGCGTCAGAATAGGTACATTTTTTTATTTTCCACAATAGTTTCATAGTTTTCCTAAGTTATTTCATTGATGTTTCATTTAAATTCATAATTTCATAGTGGGCATTTTTGTAGATCTGCAATCAATGTCTGAGAGTGAATTTTTTTCAATTTTTATCCAATTTAAGAATAATTTAGCAACAAAAATTGATACAAGAATATAATGAGAGGTAATTAGAATAATTTTGTGGGTTGCATGGGTCCCACTAGGAATTCCATTATGTAATTAAATAATCTAAGGACAATGTTATTATATGTATTAGTAGAGTGAAAAATAATTAAAATCACATCAAAGACTAGCATTCTAAGCCTAGATACTTGGGGGTAAAAATAACTATAAAATAACAAACAATGCAAATACAAAAGCAACACTCTTTACCTTCCTTGTGAATTTAAATTAAAAGTTGGCCTAGGGTGGATTATGCTCAAGTCTATGGGAAAAGAATTTTCATCAATGGTGTGTGCATCATATCTACTTGTTCACCTTAGAATTTAGCTATGGCATGTGTTTATTTTTGAATATTTCTATAGGTATTTCTATATAATAACATTACACCAAAAATATCTCTTGAAGTATGTGAGGATCTTCCTATTTATAGGTTTTCAAAAATGAGGATACTGATTTGTGTCCATCCATCTTAAGATCAATCTATGTCACCACAAATAAATTCAAATTTGGAGGCCCAAGGATATAAATGAGGTAATCAATTTTTCATTTATGAGGCATGGCTTGAAAAAATTGATATTTTTTTGCATTAAATTTTGAGTGCTTGACAACTTTAAGCTATGTTATTCATGATGTCATCTTTTTTGGATATTTTGGGTGAATTTTTATTTTTATAAATTCACTAATTATCCATGAGTTTTTTAAATAACCATTTAATTATATTTAATCATTTAAGAAATCCTAATTAGGTTAATTTCCTTTTCTAAATTTTGACATGGTTTTCCTTCACACTTTGTCAAAACTGATGATTTTCTAGGTCATAATTTGACTAGGGATGAATTAGTGAGAAATTACTATTACATACATTTTATTACCTCTAATAGGGATGTATTAACAAGATTTAGAGGATGAACATTAGGTGTACAAATGAATTTAACTGTTTCAATGATTATTAGGCTTAATTTTTGTTGTTTTATATAAATTGATTTGACGTCTATTCAAACATGAAATGTGGAATAAAATGAGTTTCTACATAAAAAAAACATATTCTAACACCCCACAAGTGAATCCAAGGGCAAAAAATAAAGTGGATTATCCATAGTATGAATATGAATAACAAGGCCTGATCAAGTACTCGTGTACATTATATCCATGAAGAAATGACAAAATAAAATGTCCTCATGAACACCCCCCAAGGGTAAATTTTAAAACCCCAATCATGCCACACAATTGAAGGTAATAATTTTATGTAATAGGCTTTATAAAGATGTTAATAACCTATGTCTGAGTTAGAATGTACTCCAAGCAAAAAACTCCATCTTGAATGTGTTGATGAATGAAGTGCAAGTGAATCTCAATATGCTTGGTCTGTTGGTGCTCAATAGGGTTGCAATAAATGTGAATTTGACTTTTATTGTCAAACCAAAGTACAATAGGTGAATCTTATGTGAATCTAAACTTTTTCAATAAATGATGAAGCCAAAAAACTTTCTAACTTATTGTGACTATTGCCCTGCACTCTACCTCTATAGATGAAAGTGCAATAACTTGTTTCTTATTTCAAGACCAAGCATCTAGAAAAGAATATATAAAAAAAAGGTATCCAAAATTATAATGTATATAACCAATAGAACCTACCCAATCTAAATTAGTATATCCAACCAACTAATTAGAACCTCTAGTGTAGGGTAATCCAAAGTGGGAAGTGACTTGCAGATATCATAAAATCCTTTTAGCATCCTACCAATGACTGTCATGAGGAGCATGTGAAAATTGAGATACAAACCCAACTAAAAAAAATATTAGGATGAGTATGGGTCAATTACATAATACTTCCAACCAACTACCTATACATTTTAGATCACAAAGAGGAGTAGTGTAGGTAGAAGTAAGAATGGCCCTAAACTAGAAAGGAGGACTTGGCTTACAATCATCTAGGCCAAAACACTAAATAAGATCACGGGTATACTTTTTCTAACTCAAATGAATCCTTAAATCTAGCTAAGAAATATACACAGCAAGTAAAAGGTGAAAAATACCAAGATCTGTCATCTCAAACTACATTGAAAGAGCCTACTGAATAACATGAATCTAAGAATAAGATTTGCCTCTAAGAATCAAATAGTTAACATACAAAACTAGTATAATAATATCCTTTCCAATAAGTTAAATATATGGTAGGATCTGATTGGTAATGAAAAAATTTAATAGGTATAATAAAATAATCCATCTTCTCATATTAGGATTGAGGAGCTTATTTCAGACCATAGAGAGACCTTCCTAGCCAAAAAACAAGAGAAGAATCATGAATAAACCCAATAGGATACGCCATGTATATTTCATCCTATAAATATCCATGTAAGAAGTCACTCTTTACATCCATCTAGTACATTGACCAACCCTTTGATGTAGTAATAGAAAGTACAAGTCACATATAATCCATCTTAGCAATAGGGTAAAAAGTCTCAGATTAATTAATACCTTTGACTTGTGAGAAACCCTTTTCTATAAGACATGCCTTGTTAGAGGTAAAATGACCAAGAGGGGGGTGAAATAGTGATTATTTATAATCCAAAATTCAATTCTAATCCTTGAAATCCTTAATCAATCAACACAAGCGTTCATAAAGCATACAAGTCATTCATAATAGTGAATCAGAAAGACAATGCAAGATCAAACACACAACACATGAATTACATGGGAAACCCACATGGGGAATAAAACCCACTATCAATCTTGTAAACACATGGACTAATTTTCCTATTAGAGGATCAAAAATATGAGACCTTTTAGTGAAGCACCCACTTCACAAGGAACACCCACCCCTAAGTATGAACAAGCACTAATTTGTTCTAGATGTTGAACACCCACACAACACCTATGAAATCAACACCTCCATAACTTTGATTTCCTTTCAATATAATTGATAAATAATGTATAACACTTATCTTTCAACCCTTGACACTCTCTCAATTTTTCACACATAAGTAATGCATCCAAAACACCCTTTTGGATCACTCTAGACCTCTTTACTCATTCTCAATCTTCAATCCTATAAGTATACTATAATGACATCATAATTATGACATATAGATCATACACACAATCCTCAACCTACTCTACTCTTTAATACATTTTCTAGGCACACATTCTCTCCTCTACAATCCATCCACTAGACACACATGCTCTCTTCTTCCTTCATTATTCCACTCTTCACCACCCAACTCTATGTTTTTATCCTCAATTCACCTCAACCATCATCTTTGAATTCACTCTTTATAGATCCTTAATTAATACCATCTTCTTGGTCAGCCATTAGACTTACCTTAACCCTTCATTCTTATATCACACTTAATACATCGATCATAGCATCCATGGGTCACCTTTAAGCATCTACAACTTTCAATTAGGCCTTAGTAGCCATTATAGGTCTCATGGAGATGTATTCACCTCTTTATCACTTTATCGAGAAAATTAGGAACACAAGATCACTTAAAAATTCATAGGTCCATTTTACATGATCCTTAAGATACCTTTAAATGATAAAATCCATCACCACATTCCTCTACATCTGCACAATCTATTCAAACATTAGTGTTGTACACAAGAACACCATGAATGAACAAATAGTCAACTTCTAGGCATTTGTTCATACTAAATATAGATTTTTCAAACCTCCAAAATCCACATATGTTATCTTCATAGAGTATACAACATTCTCCAATAGTTAATTCACCTTGAAACATCAAAAACCCATCAATACAAACACAAAAATCCTTTTCAAGTCACTTGTAGAATATAATCAAGCCCATAGTCAAATTTAGATCTCAATAACTATAATTTTACAAACATTCAAACCTTATAACCAATTTTTTTAGATGCACCTTGGAGTTCTTATAAACTTTCCTTTTTACTCCATAAAATTTTTTGTCATACATCAAAATTTATAGCTCAAACAATATAGATTGGTTTTCCTTTGTTAATTTAAATATTCAAATTCCAATAGTCACTATGTAATGCAACAACCTCATACACGTGTCTTCATCTCATGCCCAATATAAAATTGATTAAATATGATATGTTGATGTCCTTGAGAGTCTCCTAGTATTTACCTTCAATTATTGGCCGTTGATCTTTGATCTATGTTATCGAGATTGAGACATTTAGCAACCCCATATGATTTTTATGTATCCAGCTATCAGTCACATTTGCTTAATGTGCTTACACCCCTTGGTAACCCCACATGAAATCTTATCTCCTTGCTATTAGTCTCCATGCACTTATTCCACTTGTCAATCCTATGTGTAATCTTAGAATCCTTTGACTTATTAACCTCATCATTATATCTCCATTTGCATGATCACCCATGTGTTGTTGATCCTTGATCTAAATGATTAATCCATTCGATTTTAGTTTTTACACTTGATAACTCTGTATAAAGGTCACTCAATATTTTAAATTTGTATAAGTATGGGAAACACTATAATCTATCTAGGAGACCAACTTTGCACCTTGATATCTTTTGCTATACACAACTTCATGTCCTAAAACTTATACCATAGAAACTAGGTACAAAACTGATCAGACTAATGTGACCAACACCTTCTGCTACTACCACACATGTGAATTCTAATGTCATCAATTTGCTTACTTAGCCTAATTTACCAAGATGACTAGGAGAACCTAAACATTCATATGAATGCTTTGATAAATTCCTTTTACTTCCTCAAGTACTCTAAGCACTCATAATACCCCATAGGGTCTCTACAATGTGACCATACTATCATTAACATATATCAACCTACTTATATGAGCTTTACCATATTGGAATCTCACCTTGACCTGAAACCACATCAACATGTTAGATACAACATGATAAGTATTAAATAATACTTACCTTGCTTATCCTTCTTGACATCAATGACATTGATCATACTATGACATCACCACTTTTTCATTATCCTTGACATAAATTCACACATGACATCAATGACAACACACATGTCAACAATCTCCCCCTTTATCATTGATGCTAACCTCTTATTTTTCTTCTCCCCCTTTACCATTAATGACAAAGTGGACATATGTTCCTCTCAAATTTAAATACATAGTCCTTTAATCCTAAGACCTGACCAATTACAAATTTCACCCTTTGTTTATACATGAGGATTTAATAAATTTTCAAAGCAATCAACTTGGTTTGAATAAGTCATCATATCAACATGTTTGAGTTCACATCTATATCAGACTTCTTCATATCTCCACCATGACTAAAAAATCTCACATATGCTCCCCCTCACATCATGCACAACTATTTATACCTTTCAGACTTATCTAAGTTAGTACCCCCTAACTCCATGTTCCACCTAGATCATGACATATTCAAAATGTCTTCTTAACTAATTCTATTTTGACACCTAGAAACCTCCATACTCTACCTGCAAACCTTGTATACATGGTAGTCACCATGTCAAAACACCAAAAAATTGATCATGACATCATTTTTCACATCTCCAAGTCACCTCATCCACTTAGATATATCAAGTACAACTTATCTCAACCATTGATTATCAACAAAAACATAAATAGCTCCAAAATTTCAAGATGAGCTCTTACTAGGTAGTGAGTACTAACAAAAAAATAGTCAAATCAGATAAATAACCGTAACTAATTCATTTGACTGAACTAGAAAATGAAACCATCTAGAATAATTTTTACGCATCCTCCTCATATTCCATATCAACCTTGTCTTCAAGACAAAAAATCTTTGAACACACCTTGAGCACAGATACTTACTTTTCCACAAGAAAGATGTCTCCTAAGAAGTATAGACACAGATACCCATTTTTCATGAGTGACTAACAGTCCCAAAACTTAGGAGACTCCCACATCTCCATACTCTTACTTGACTCATAGTCTTGCTTCATCATTAGATTAAATTTTAATGAGTCCTTAACTTCACTTTTTATTTTTAACTCAGAGTCCTACTTGATCTTCTTGTCCATTTGGGCAGATAAGGCTTGTTCTTTAATTCTTGGACTTGTTTCTTGTTCTATCATGACAAACAACCCATTCACCTCTTGGGTCTCCATTTATTATATCTTCTTTTATTCATGTTGGGATTGATTTTATTTGAATTAATAGAGTGATAATTCCTATAGAATCTTGTTATGTGACCTCTCTCTTGACACTTGTAGCAAATCATACTTCTTAAGAAAAACTCATTGTTTCTTACCTTATTAGGAAAAAATATTATAATTTTCCCCATGTCATAGTAACTGTAGCATTCAAATTTACTTACACCACTCTACTGATAATTCATCTCATATTTCTAAGAAAATTCATTCCTTGAGGGTCTTTTACATTATTTTAATCTATGACCAAATTGATTGTAGGAGTAACATTAACCATTAAAATTTGCATACCTCATAGCATTTAGTTGTCTGATAGGATTAGTTTTCAATCTGCTAGCACCATCATTCCTTGACTAATCATTGACCTTTAAGGTCTAATTCTTCTTGTTCATATTATCCTTTTCTTTGTCTTGAGTTACAACCTTTTGTTCTTCTTTGAAACCTAGACTAGATCTATCACTTGTAGACATTTGACTACACATAATGTTGTCAAGATCATTAGTACTCTTTTCAAAATTCAAAAAAGACTTTCCCTTGTTATATGTCTTCTCCAACTCAACCTTCAAGGACTCAATTTCAATCAAATATCTGGAGCATTCAGTTTCTTTAGTTTTTAGGCTTGTAGACATAGTTTTTAACTAAGCATATAGATGCTTGACTGTATCTTCATGTTCCCTAGTGTCATCATTTATTCTTTCCTCAAACACACTAAATTTCTCCTCATAGTCCTTGATTTGTGACATCATCTTCTTGTTATTTTTATTTTGAATGTTTAGATCTTTAAGATCATTCATCAATTCAACCTCATTCTCTATCTTAGTTTCTTTATTATTTGAATCATTAGCTGCATCTTTGTTTGTCATGAGATCATCTCTTTTAGAGTTGCTTACTTTTGACTTTTGATATGTTCCAAGATTGCTCATATCTTGATTTAGTTTCATATACAAAGACTCCATCTCTAAATGATACATGATACATTCTTAATTCTTACTCTTTACCTCTTCATCAAGAGTACAAACCTAAGTTTCAAGTTGTTGAGTGATCTCATCATGCTCCTTGACTTCATTACTCAACCTTCCTTCAAAAAGGCCAATTTTCTCTTCATATGATTTGATCAAGGAAGCTTATTTTCTATTCTTTCCTTGTAGTAGCTTCATTTCTTCCACTATATTCAAATATTTATCTTTAAGAGTGACTTTTTCATCTTCTTCCTTTGAGATATCTCCTCTAAAGATATCTCTGCTTAAAAAATATTAACCTTCATCATCACTAAGAGCCATGAACAGTGTCTCCTTGTCCTTATTATGAAATGAATCATCACTGTCTAATGTGTTTTATTCTTCTTCTATAGATGAGTTAATATATTCTTCATGTTAAAGGCTCTTACTACCTTTGTATGACTCCTTTCCATTTTTCTTATTGAATAACTTTTTGTACTTGCTATGACCCTCATATTTCTTATGTTCATCCTCATGAGATTCCTTATGATCTTATTTATTTTCAAAATTGCCTCTATCTAGGCATCTAACTGAAAAATGACCAATTTTACCACATGAAAAACATTTAAAAGGAAGTTTCCCTTCATACTTACTTGATCTTACATTTAATTTCCTTGAAATCTTGACTTCAAATTGATCTTCATTAAGGTTAAAGTCTTCAAAGCTTAACTTGTTCTTCCTAGATTTTTGTCTCCTTGATCATTTTTAAGCTACTTCTTTCTTAGGAGATATCTTCTCATTGACTTTCATCTCATAGGCAGTAAGGATCCCATGTAATTCATCTATCTTCATCTGAGTAAGATCATGAATTTCTTCTATAGTAGATAATTTTGAATCAAAATTGAGAGTGAGAGACCTTAATACTTTTTTACTCCAGTAGTTTCTTTAATATTCTCTCCAAGGCCTCTAATCATGTTTACTATCTCATCAACCCTTAGAAGATAGGATGTAACAGTGTCTTCTTCCTTCATTTTGAGGCCCTAAAATAGTTGTTGATAAGTATTTAATTTATCCAAATTAAATTTTAAATCTCTTTCATAGATAGTTTGTTGTTTGTCCCAAATTTCCTCAGTAGATTTACTATGGATAACCTTGGTGAACTCAGTTTCTTAAAGATAAAAAATGATGGCATTCATTTCTTTTGAATTTTTTTCACTTAGCTTCTTATTAGTTGTAGTAGTTGAAGGAGTATTGGTGTAGTATAACCATCCATAATAGAGGGACAAATATAAACCACTAGAGACATAATGTATGTCCTCATCCTTATACTCCAAAAAGCATAATTAGACCCATTGAATAATGGTTCTTGCTTTGTATAAAAACCCTGCATCTATTGACTTGCCATATTTTACTTTGGATCACCTTCAAGTAGTTAAACTTGTGAAGATGGTATGGCTCTAATACCAATTATTATAGATACAATCATTGAGAGGGGGTGAATCAGTGATACAAGATAATCTAAACTTCAATTCCAATCCTTGAAATCCTTAATCAATCAACGCAAGCATTCATAAAGCATACAAGTCATTCATAATAGTGAATCAGAAAGATGATATAAGATCAAACACACAACACATGAATTACATGGAAAACCCTCATAAAGAATAAATATCACTCTCAATCTTTAAAACACATGGAATACTTGTCCTATAATATGATCACAAACATGAGACCTTTTAGTGAAGCACCCACTTCACAAGGATCACCCACCCCTAAGCATGAATAAGCACTAACTTGTTCTAGATTTTGAGCACCCACATAACACCTATGAAATTAACACCTCTATAAATATGATTTAATTTCAATATGATGGAAAAATAATGTATAACACTTCTCTTTCAACCCTTTACACTCTCTCAAGTTTGCACACATAAGTAATTCATCCAAAACACCCATTTGGATCACTCTATACCTCTTCACTCATTCTCAATCTTCAATCCTAAAAGTACAGTGTTATGACATAATAATTATGACCTATATGTTAGACATACCTCAAACTACTTTTCTCTTCAATCTATCTTCTAGGCACACATTCTCTCTTATTACTTTCATTATTTCACTCTTTGCCACTCAACTCTATGTTTTCTCCTCAACTCACCTCAACCCTCATATTTGATTTCACTCTTTATATATCCTTCATGAATATCATCTTCTTGGTTATCCATTAGACTTTCCTTAACCCTTAATTCTTCTATCACACTTAATACATCAACCATAACATCCATGGATCAACTGTAAGTAGCTACACCTTTTTATTAGGCCTTAGTAGTCCTTATAGGTCTCATGGAGACCTATTCACCTCTTTAGAAATTTAAAAAACAAATTAGTAATATAATACCACTTATAAGTGCATATTTCCATTCTACATGATCCCCAAGATACCTTTAAGTGATTACATCCATCACTACATTCCTTTGTATATGTACAATCTACTCAAACATTAGTCTTGTACTCAAGAAAACCATGAATGAATAAATAGTCAACTTCTAGGTATTTTTTCATACTAAATATTTATTGATCAAACCTCCAAAATCCAAATAATATTTTTATGGAGTCTAAAACATTCTTCAAAAGTTAATTCAACTTGAAACATTTGAACACCATCAATACAAACACAAACATCCTTTTTGGGTCACTTGCAGAAGATAGTCAAACCCACAATCAACTTTGGTGATCAATAAATAAAATTTTATTAATATTTATACCTTATAACTAATTTTTATATATGTTCCTTTTATTTATTTACAACACTCATTTTTACTCCATCAACAAATTCATCATACATCAAAAGTTATAGCTCAAACAATATAGACTAGTTTTCATTTATTAATTTAAATATTCAAATTCCAATGGTCACTATGTAATGAAACAACTTTAAACACATGTATTCATCTCATTCCCCATGAAAAATTTATTAAATATTCTTTACCAATCTCTTTAAGAGTCTCCTAGTCTTTACTTTTAATCATTTTCCATTGATCTTTGATCTGTGTTACCAATATTGAGTCACTTAGTAGCCCTACATACGTTCTATGTATCTTGTTATCAGTCAAATTCACTTAATGTGATTATGACACTTATCATTCCTATGTGTAATTTAATATCCCTATTGTTAGTCTCCATGCACTTATGCCACTTGGCAGTCCCACATGCAATCTTTGAATCCTTTGACTTATTGAACTTGTGTTCATTGTTAGATCTCCATCTACACTAACACCTAGGTGTTATTGATCCTTGATCCAAATGATTTATCCATTAAAAATAGGTTTTTAAACTTGGAATATTTGTATAAAGGTCACTTTATATTTTAAATTTGGCTAAGTATGGGAAACACTGTAATCTACTTGGAAGGCTAACTTTTCACCTTGATTTCTTTTGCTACACACAACTTCATCACCTAAAACTTGGATCATAGAAACTAGGTATAAAACTAATCAGACTCATGTGACCAAATCCTTCTAATAATACCACATGTTTTAATTCTTATGTCATAAATCTACTTAATCAACCTGATTTTCCAAGATGACTAGGAGAACCTAGACATCCATATGACTGCTCTGATGAATTCCTTTCAATTTCACATGCACTCTAAGCACTCATAATACCCCATAGGGTCTATAAAATGTGACCATACTATCCATAACATCCATCAACTTGACTATATGATCTCTACCATCTTAGAATCTCACCTTGATGTGAAACCAAATTAACATGTTATATACAACATGATAAGTCTCAAATAATACTTACCTTGCTTAGCCTTCTTGACATCAATGACACAGATCATACTATGACAACACCACTTTGTCATTATCATTTACATCAATGTACACATGACATCAATCCTTTGAAATCAATGACAACACACATGATAACATGCCTTATAATTTTGTATTGACCCATTAGCTTCATATTTGGTGTGGTATAGCTACTTTCATCTAACCAAATTTATTTCTTTAGGAAGAGAGACCAAATCCCAAGTATGATTTATCATCAAATAATAATATTGATTTGTCATCATATCATCCCACTCCTATATCCCATGAGCCTATTAAACATATTATAAATCCCCAAAAAATGCATGACCTAAAAGTCAAAAACCTATAAAATGTGCATGATGATGTCTAGTGGAAGATTTTACATGAGAGGTACTACCTTAGAAAATTTAGTATGATCTTATTTAGTCATAGTGGGAATAGGATCCACATCTAATTCTACATCCATAACCTCCTTAGTGACCTCTTAAACTAGTTCCTCAAATAAGTAATCCTCAGGATGAAGTGAAGAATCATCAATGGATGGGAGCAAAAAAGAAGAATACATGGAAGAATATGAAGAATCATGAGAAAAGAAGAGCTCATCAAACTGAGCATGTGTTAAAAAAATCATGAGTATTAGGATCCAAATGTTGATAATCTCTCATGTCCTCACAATACCCTAAAAAGATCAAGAGTTTGTTCTTTTTATCCAAGGCTTTCATTTTTTTTCTTTAATACAAAATTCCACACATGGCTCCCAAAAACTCAAAAAATTTACACATTAGGCTTAGTTCCAAACCAAACTTCCTCTAGAGTCAAATTCTCAAGTGCTTTATGTGGTGTGTGATTCTATATGTAGTTTACATAATTAACTACTTTTTCCTAGTATACATGAGGTAAGTCCAAATAATACATCATGTAGTTAGCCATCTCCTTTAAATGTCAATTCTCCCTTTCTACTAGGCCATTATATTGTGGTGTATGAGGAAAAAAATGTTCATGAACAATTCCATGATCTTCCAAAAAATTAGAAAACTCTACTAAATTACTCCCTCCATTATCAGTGTGAAGCTTATTTATGCAACTAGAATATTGATTCTCGATCAAAGCCTTGAATACTTTGAAGTGTTAAAAAACTTCACTCTTGTACTTGAGAAAATAAACTAAATATGCCTTGACAAATTATCAATAAATTTGATTTCATACTTATCCCCATTAAAATAAGGATTAAAAAAACCATTAAGTCTTTATGCACAAGTTTAAGTGGTGAAGAAGCTCTCTTGGACATATCCTTAGGAAATAGATCTTGGTTTTGTTTCCCTAATGTACAATCAGGGTAAACTCCATCAAGATAATAATTTATATGAATACCATAAACCATACAATGAGTTCTCAACTCCTTCAAATATCTATAATTAATATGTCTAAATCTCTCATGCCAAAGCTTACTCTTATAATCTACATGAGAAACCAAACATGTCACCATAGAATAATTGTCATCAAAACCCTCAAAGTGATATAGTTTGGGACTATGATCAACAATACCTTATATAAAAAGTGAATGAGGATCAAACAAGGTTCTAATTTTATCCCCTTATGGTGTGAAAGTCATTATCTTTCCTTGACCAGAATGACAAATATGATAAACAAACAACAAATGTGAAGTGATGTCAAGAACATATAGTGCATCATTTATGCAACCACAAAAAAATTGTATGTCACATTTTCCCTTAACATAAATAAAATAAGAATATCCAACCTTAATTTTTGAATTATAACTCAAAATAATATATACAAAAGACACCTTAAATGAATTCATAAGGTGAAAAACACCAAAATATATAACCAAATTGTCTATGACATGTGACTGAGATCTACCAAAAATTAAGTGTGTTTCCATGCTCATTAGAAGGATGTGTATTTAATATAGAGATCTTGTGTTTTCTGACTGCATCATTCTAATTTTTTCATTCTCCTCAATCACCTAATTTTTACATGATCATTCCCCCCATAAAAAGAGCACGAAAGGCTAGACTTATTCTTGGATTTAGAAGACTCATTGGGTTTAGAGTTATTGTCTTTGGGTTTAGTAGCACTTTGAGATGGAGAAGGAGTGGTTTTTGGTTTACTTTTTTATTTTCTCTTGCCCTTAGGATGAGATGCTAATAAGGCCTTTTGAGAGGTGAAAGACTCAAGGTTAAACAATTTGGATTCTTCCCTATTAAGTCTTTTATAAAACAACTCTAAATCAAGCATGTTGAATTTGGTACCTAAGGCATCCATGATAGAGAAAAATATAGAAACAAATATTTGGAATGGACCTTTTAACTTAGATATAATTAGGTAAACACACTCTTCATATTTCTTATCGCTTTCACTCTCCTTTAATTATGTCAACAAGTTCTTGAACTTAGTAAGATAGTCTACAATGGATGGAAAATATTTAAGATTGAGAGAAGTAATCTCTACTTCAATCTGCATGGATATCATGTGATCCTCCTTACTAAATAAACCCTTTAATTTTCCCTATATTTTAAAAGGAGATTCACATCCTTCCAAATGATATAAAATACTATCACTTACATAAATTCCTATCAAACCTATACACTCATTAAATTTGCATTGGTGCTAAGAAAATTCATATTCTATAGTGAACATTAGTTGTGTTTTAATCACTACGGCCCATAATCCTTTGTGTTTAATAATTATTTCCATTATTAGTCTCCATGTGTGGCAATTATGTGTTGCTAATGGTTCACACTGATTTAATATAGAATAAGAATCCATTCTAAAAAATCACCAAAGACCAATGCAATGCAAAAAGGGTACACAAATTAGAACCAATACTACCCCCCAAAATATTTTGTATTGAGCCCCCCTAGCCCCAAAATTTAGCCCTTTCTATTTTAGTGTGTTTTATAAAATAAATGACACCAATATATTGGGTATAAAAAACATACACTTTTGAAAAAAACAACACTTGATTTCAAGTTACCAATAAAAAGATATATTTTTTTACAAGTTTTTCTATCATAAATGGGTCAAAAAATAAAAATTACACCAAAAAATATTAAATGCTTTCAAAAAATAATTCTTGAATAGATTTAAAAAAATCAAGGGCTACAAGTTAAACCCCCACTAGTTGGAATAAAAAATTAATCCCCTTCCATGTGACCATACCATATGATCAAGGGGCTAAGAGTGAGGATGAGTGTGATTTATGTTCATAAATTAATGACTAAAACATCTTACACTCTTAATACCATTAAATTAATGAAAAATAGACTGTTCCAAGCCACAAAGATCTCTCATGTTAGTATAACATCACATTCATAAAAATAAGAATATGAAAGTAATTTAGTAGCATAGACTTATAGATAGGTATGAAAAATAAAATAATTAAAATATCATATATTATATCTCTAAATCTTTTAAAATATAATTAATTTTCCTTACATAAATAGACAAGGAATATCGATCTTAATTAAGAGATCAAGCTAAGTGATCAATCAAAACTAAGAGATCAAATCTAAGACTAATAGATAACTATCCCTAAAGGATAGAAACAACTAGAAAATATCTCCATAATATCCAAGAGATAAATATGTAATATCTCATAATTTATAAAATAAGATAAATTAAATATCCACACATAAGTGTGTGGGAATAACTAAATAAAAGTAAAAATAATGCACCTAGGTAAAGACGATTTAAGCCAAATAATATATTCTAATAGGAACAATCCAAAATCCAAGTATGAACACTAATAAAAATTCAAATTTTACATGTTGTCTAGTGATAAAATCTAAAGAGTTTCACTACATTTTTTGGAACACTATTGATCACATATACATATAGGTGGGAGAACTACATGTATTTTTATCCTTCTTCAAAGTATTATAATCTAGGCAATGTTTAACCACTTAATGGGGAGATATTGGAGATGTCCAACCCATATTTTATCCCCTTATTTCATGTCTATTTGGTGTCAAAATTATATTAGGGTTTCAAGGAAAAGGAATACAACATCAAGATATACGCATAGGACCAAGGACAAATAGACATTCATAAATCATCTTAACATCAAGTAGAATGATCTATGAAAAAACAAATTATATAATTACACAAGGAGAATTCAAAGATAAATTGGATAGGATCAATTTCTATAAATATCTAGGCTTTGTTGATAGCATCTTGGTATATTCTAATAGTTTATTTCCTAATACAAGTAGTCACAAGGTCATTTCAGACTATTCCAATAGACTATACAAAGGTAATGAGCAATACATAATAGAATATCAACTAAGTGCCTTCTCCCTTATTCATTTATATATAATACGTATAATCAATCTTTGTTTAGTAATTCATATTTGTGTATTTTATGTTATATCTTATACAATTTGTATTTAAAAAGTTTTTACCTATTTAGATCCAACTAATATAAAATAATTTAAAACTTTATAGTAAACCTAATCATTCTTTTGTGCCTGCCAAACCCTAGGTCTTTATCCCTTATGGTTTCCTCTTTCATTCTTAAGGTTTCATATCTGATTTATGAATTCTCATTTATTATCTAAGCAACCCCTATCATAAATATAATGGACATTAATAGTGTATATATTGTGATATAAACTATGACTATCATAATTGTGTGTGTTTATCCTAAAATATGTAATGTGTTTCAAAATCATGTAATGAAATGGATTAAATTTATTAGCATAAATAATAAGGATGGTATTAATAATGAAGAATTTTTGGCTCTCTTTAGTAACAATATTATCTAAATAACCAATATAAGATGTTGTTGGTTACTATTCAATGACAAAAATCATGATGACACCTTTCCTTCCTAATTTCCCTAGACTCAAGGTAGTGATGTCCAAAATATTATCCCCATTGTATTGGATTCATTGCTCAGTGTTATCACAACACAAAGAGGTAGGGTGCCCCATGTTGTGATTTAGAATGGAGGTAGTCAAAATGTCCCTCATAAACCCCTCCACCTCCTAGGCCACCATCCAATGTGACTAAAAAATATGATATCATTGATTGATTTAAGAATAATAAAGGTGATATTTCTATGATAGAGTTTCTCTAGAGGTCCACTATCAATCAAAATATTTTTCCACAATAATACATGATACAAATTTACTAAATGAAGTATAACCTGCTTATTTTACATCTCTTTTTAATACATTGAATAATAATGAAGACATGATTTATTTTCAAAAATAATATATTCCTACTCAACATACTATTAATATCATTATTTCCCATAATAGATACTAAAATCTAGTATTTGACACTTGAAAATGTAAATCTTGACCTACACTTATCTTACATTACTTGCATACCTCCAAACATATCTTATTCTCCATTACCACACACCTACATGCTAGTTGTGATCCCAATCCATTCTAAGTCACTATCAGTCACCTACATGAACCTTATAGTATGTGTTAAATCAATTAAATATCCTAATCAAATATTTATAAATCACCACATTGGAATTTTTGTCTCCTAAATAATAATGTCATACATAAATAGTAACATCAATGTTGTTGTCATGAGGCTGATGGCACAACCTTTTACTTAGCAACTAGTATTTTTTGAAATCAAATCATTTCCTTAGGTTATCCTATTCACCTATCATTTTGGTAGCATGGTAAATTACCCAATTAAGTGCATATAAATATAAATCAAGTTCAAACTGATAAACCATATGTGATTATCAAATACACTATTACACAT
This sequence comes from Torreya grandis, assembly GCA_037957365.1. NCBI lineage: Eukaryota > Viridiplantae > Streptophyta > Pinopsida > Cupressales > Taxaceae > Torreya > Torreya grandis. The sequence goes on along the minus strand of JARHVA010001393.1, from coordinate 950,910 downwards.
TGAGAAAATCTATAATATTCTTCCCAAACTACAAATCAATCAATAAAAGTAGTCATTAGCCTAGTCTAAAGCTTACCAAGCTATATTAAGTGCCAACATTGGCAAGATAAAATCCAAATTTCTATGTGCATTCATAAAACAAAAGATCACAGTTTCATAATCACACTAAGGGGAATAAATATATATGGATTGACGTCCCTCTTCAAATTATTGGATATTAGGGCAATAGCCAATAATCCATGGGTGTAATTGGGGTTAGCTTATCCCAGTTAAACTTAATCACTTTTTACAAGTGTTCATCCTTCATAAGAAAACCTAAGGTTTCAAGGAAAAGGAAGTTGATTTATGGAGTTACATACATAGTCAAGGGTCAAAGATTCACATACAGAGATATATCATGCAGGTGCACCACATTATACGGTCATAGATATATAGAGCATTCCATGATATTAATATTATCCCCAAGTCACATGTGTCTAATGAATCTAACCTAGCATTGATGTTAATGACCCAACATACATAGACATTCAATTTAGATTCAAATGAATCATAGGCCTACTTCTAGTCTATTTCCACCACCAACAGTCAATCACAGTCTAATCAAATAATAAGCTAATAATATTGATCTCCTTAGTATTTTCCATAAATATTAAATTGCATTATCATATTAGTATTTATCAATTACATTCATATTTATTCTTAAATATCATATATTATAATTTAAACTACTTTTATAAGTTTAACTTGTTTTGATTCACATTAATCCATAAATAGGGTAAACACATTAGTGAAACCATCTATTGTTAAATATTTCCAAACCCTAGTTTTCCCTTAGGGTTTCATTGCTTATTTCCAAAGTTTTTATATTTATGCCTTAGGTTTTATTTTTAGACGTGATTTTTTATTTTCCCTCAAATTATAAATTACATAAGGCTTTGACAAAGGAACATTATTTCTATTGGTTCACTCAAATCATGATTGTAATCCTTTTATATTTTATTACTTTGATATATGTCAATTATGTAATCTCATGGATTAAACATTTATACATTAATAAGGATAAAATGCACAATTAACTATCCTTATCCTTTTGTAGTACACACACCCTTGATGAAATTATTATGATGGTTAAGACCATAAATACTCAATGGAATCTATCCAGAGCCATGCTCATATAGATAAATTTGATGACAAGAATGAAAAATAATTGACTTGATTTATTGACCAAAATCCACAAATGCATTATGCAATGTTGTATGTGGCCAAGATGAACAAACTAAGATATCCTAAGATACTAAATTTGGGAAACAATATGACCCTTTTTATGATATCAATAAGACCACTATTATTGATACTATTCATACACCTCTAGTTACACATATGATGTATACCCAAGTTATGGGGTAACACAAGGCCTCCACATATTTCCATGCCTATTAATACATAGGAAACTTATTCCCATCCTTTTATTATTATAGATATTACATAATATACCTTTTCTATTATGAGCTCCCTTGAGTAGAATATTACAATTATACAAGATAAGGTGTTATAGTTAGATCAAGGTACATCTCAATATACTCATTCATTAGATTCACACAATTTACTACATAATTCATTAGCTCTAAATATAGTGTCTTATCCCCTAAATTTAATTTTCTTATCTCCAAACTCCCATTATATGATGGAAAAGGTGATCCTCACATAACACATTCTAACCTTCCATAAATCATGCTTAGATTACATAACTAGTAACCATTTATTTACAAAGTTATTTCCACTAATTCTCAAAGATTATGCTTTAATATTGATGAGAAAATATCTTATTTACAAATTTCCAAACTCAAGGAAGGGTCCAATAATCCAATCCATGAATGTGTACTTTGATAAAAGCCCATGCTATCTAAGATGACCAATCCCATGGAAAATAATTAAATGATAAGAAAAACTTATTTTAACCACTTTGTGAATCTATATTATTCAATAAGTTCAAATCTTTTGATGATTTATGCCATATAGTGAGAGATCATGAAGTCAAGCTCTTACACTTAATAAGCTTAAATACACCGCTACTAATACTACTTCAAATGACAAGTTTCAAATCAATACATATTAAAAATGTAAATAAAATGAGAGTAATAATGAATCCAATCTGATTACTAATGTAGTATCATAACCAATAAATACACTTCTCTTACCTGCATTATAGAATAGACATTTTTCACACTTACCTCAACCTCTTAAAAAATATACTAAAGTTACTTAAGTGAAATATTTTATCTCTCCCTCTATAATTAGTGGTCAATATAAGCAAACATTTACCTATTGGACATGATTATAATGTTTATTATAATGATCACCAATGTGTTTTACATTCTAAAAACACATGATTTAAATTAAGGCATAAGATATAATATATTATCGATGATAACACTATTGAATTGAGCACACCCATAGAGGACTCTAGACCACAATCAAATGGAAACTCTAAGTTTAAAATATTTAATGGCCCATTTCCAAGGCATGAGGAAACAAAAACTAAGGATAATTTTGAAGTACACATCATACATATCATGTGTATCCTCCTCCTAAGACATGCAATAATCCAATAGATATGACTTTTGTCACGATTATGATAACATTATGAAAATAAAATATTATTATATTTGATGATACTGAGATTAATGATGATGACTCAAATTTATTTAGATTTTTCATAATAACTCACATTAATGATCAATCTATACACATTGTTATGGTTTATAATGGTTCAAGAAATAAAATTACACCATATCACTTCTCAACTCTCTTGTATATCCACAAATGGATATACAAGATACTAAAAAAGTGTTTAAAGGTTTTAATGGACATACATATGACACCCTCATACATATTTTAATACCTATTTAGGTAGGCCCTTCCATAGTGTCCACTTTATTATTAATTATACCAAGTAATGTTTTCTTTAATATGTTGTTGGGACACCCTTGGATATAGAAGCTTTGTTTAGTACCATACATAGTGCATTGATGTGTCAAGTTTATACATTTAAATAAGGCAATTATAATTTTAGGCATTTTATATTAGTACCCTCTTTAGTTAGTGGTATCTTCTCCTCCATCCTGACCACCACTAAATTTGGTTATTACTCCTATTCGTGATCAGTATTCAGAGGCAATTATTTCAATCATATAAGATTTATCTATACATTTAATGTAAAGGAGAGTAGTTTATTCTCCTGAGTAGAAAATTTCACAATTTAATCATAATAAAGAACCATTTGGGACCCCCATAGGCCTTTATCTACTATCGCACATACCAATTTAATCCCGCATATAGTTTAGTGTCTTCCATAGTGAAAATATGAACCTATACATTGTCCCAATATATATTAGACTCCAAAGAGTCCTAAACCTTCTACAATTACTCATCATAAATAGGATTCTATGAAAAATGATGACAATGGTTACATTACAACACCTAATTTCTTTCTATATTTTATACACCTATTGATGTAGTGGATTGCACTCGAGGCAGGAGGCTAAGCTCCTACCTTTCCACATGCAACAATGGAAACTCCCCTCTCACCTGTGGGACCAGCAAAGCTAGAGGGGAGAGTCTCTAGATGAGGGCTAGCTCCCTTTGATGTATCTTTTAGGCCCTAGTTTCTCCTACTGCTAACAAATAAAAATGAAAAAAGGCGGGGGATGAAAAGGGAGAGAGAGAGATGCTAAAAATAGAACCTAAGCCTAAAAGTGAAAAGCTAATACACTAGAAAAGTGATGACCCACCCAGCCCAAATATACACTTTTCACCAAAAAGAAGTTCCCATACACTTCATCTAAAGTGAGAAGCTCTTCTACAATAGTCAGCTAGGGGTCTATGGAAATATAGGGAGGAAGAAACCACCAGAGGCATCCTCAAACACACTTATGGCAGCCATTTCATAGGCACCTACATTCCCCTATAGACACTTCTAGCAGACCTGTAGAAAGGAGACTTCACAATGCACTGGACATGCTATGATCAATCTGTGAAAGCATGAAAGACAATTATTTAACATAAAAGAAGAAAATAGACTATACTTTAAAGTGCAAGTCTAGATAGAGGTAAAAAAGCTAAGTTATGGTTCAAGGTAAAAAACTGGCAGAGCTTTGCCTTACAAGCCTGAAAGATTTTGGGAAAAGTTTTGCCTTAAGGCCAAAAGAGTGGATCCTTCTCAAATGAGAATTTTTACAATAAATAGAAAGAGGAAGATAACTTGGCTCTTCCTGGGAAAGATTTTTGGTGCTCTTTTTTGCAAGTGGCCCATGTGCATTTTGAACCTTGGAAAGAGGGAAGCCACTCCAATGTAATGTTGTATCGGCCCCTTGTTTCAAGGTGAAATTATGGGCCAAACCATTTGTCTACAAAATTTTACTCCTTTAAGGCATTTCATGGCTTGTCTACTATTTGCACCATTTGGTTGTCCATTTGGCAATAAAATGCCTTCCCTTTGCCACTTGGATTGCTTTGTCTCTTTCTGCACCTTGTCTTCTCCTGCTTTGTCTCCTTCTACTCTTTCAGGCCTCGAGGGAAATCTTCTGGTGGGTCACTACATTCCTTGGGCTCTTTTCATGGTTGGCACTCAGGCAATTCAAAAAACTAACATCTATTTCACTATCCTAAAGTTGACGTTCACGTAGCTGTCATCTTGAAATTAAATACCCAATGGCTAGTCCGTCTCCTTAAAATTGATGGTTTTCAGGACGTTACCGTCCTTGGAAAATTTTGTCAGGCCTTTTCTGTGGGTTTTTTCCTCACAAACAATTTTATCGCAGACAAAAATTCCACAAGAATTGTCCCTATCCTTGTCCTTTTATTTTGGGTTCCTTGGCTTTTCTTTGTGTTGGCAGCGTTCCTCCAAATTCCTTCAGACTTTTTATCTGAAGGAATTCCTTCAGACAAAAAGTTTGAAGGAATTTGGAGGAACGCTGCCAACACAAAGAAAAGCCAAGGAACCCAAAAGAAAAGGACAAGGATAGGGAACAAAAATTCCACAAGAATTGTCCCTATCCTTGTCCTTTTCTTTTGGGTTCCTTGGCTTTTCTTTGTGTTGGCAGCGTTCCTCCAAATTCCTTCAGACTTTTTATCTGAAGGAATTCCTTCAGACAAAAAGTTTGAAAGAATTCAAAGCCTTAAGTCCTTTTCATGCCCTTCTAAATCCTTCAGCAACCTTTGAAATGCCCCCTGCCCTTTTCAAGGGCTTTTGGACCCAGAACTACCCTCTACAAGGGCACCTGCCCTTCAGCTTTGGGATGCTCCTTTGAACCAAGCCATTGAACTGACCCATTGAACCAAAAATGGTTCAACACTGTGTGTTGAGCCTTTGTTGAACCAAGCCTTTGAACCTTTCCTACTTGAACCAATTGTTGAACCAATATATTAAATTGGTTCAATGGTTCAACACTGCACACTGAGCCTTTGAACCAAGCTCATTGAACTGTCTGATGAACTGAGTGTTTGAACCAAATGATGAACCAAGTGATTGAACTTGCTGATTGAACCAAGCATTTTAACCAAATGATTGAACCAAGCATTGAACCAAAGGAATTGAACCAAGTGATGAACCAAAGGCATTAAACCTAGTGATTAAACCAAGCATTGAACCAAAGGCATTGAACCAAGCGATGAACCGAAGGTGTTGAACTAGTTCAATGGTTCAAAGGTGCTAACTCTTGGAAAGATTATGTTGTTGAACCGCTCTTCCAACCTTAAGGAAAAGTGTCTTCTGAACCATTTTAGCTCTCTTTCCTTGTGAATTTCTTTAGACAAGAGTCTGAAGAAGCTTTACAAAACCTTGCACTCTCTCTGAACTGGTCTTTCATCTATCAAAGATTACACCTGTAGAGTTCATAGAAAAAAAACTCACTACTGAGTCCATAGAAAAACAAGCCCTACTGAGTCCGTAGAAAATCAAACCCTACTGAGTCCATAGAAATTCCACCTGTAGAGTCCATATATTTAGACCTACAAAGTCCATATATTTAGACCTGCAGAGTCCATAGATATTATTGGACTTGTGAAAAATCAAAAAAAGAAATGGCCTAGAATAGCAAGGACAGAAGGGGACTAATATTTGGCTTGTTGGGAAAAAATGGTCAATAAATTGGTGACTCCAAGGGGAAGCATGCCTTCTATGCTTAGATACCAATTGCCTTGTATTCCATTGGGCACAGAGTCAGAATGCAGCTTTGAATAAAGTTAGCAATAGCCCCAAAAGATCCAAGAATCAAACGTGAAGCTTTTTACCCCATAAATAAGGGAAAGCACACACAAGACTAAAAACACTACTTGTGTAAACTACACTTAGGGAAAGCAGGAAAATAAATTGAAAACAACTACTATATACAACTAACTAGGTACATCTACTTCCCTCCTAGATCAAAGGGAAAACTTCTTAAGTCTCCTTCTTGGCAAGGAAACTTATAGTGCTAGACAAGTGGCTGAATGAAAAGGAGATTTGGTAACCTACTCCTCTTGCCTGTCACCTAGATTGGATGGTATTTGAGTGGATTAGATTCAAACATGCTTCCAACATATACGTACTCTATTTATTCCTGGAAGCTTGTTGAATGCTTGTCCTTTATGCTAGTGCATTTCACCACGAAATCAATGGCTACTAGCTCATCACCATAAGCCCTTTGATATGTATAGCTCCCTTGCAGTGCATCATGGTCTGACCCGTTTCCTTCTACTTCATTGATGACTCTATCAGACTCATCCTCTGCTTCATATTGGCCTTATTAAAGAAGGGTGATGGTGATGATGTCTAAAATGGAATCACAAATTGATTGTTCATCCCACAAAACATCACCTCTTTGTTCAAAACTTTCTTCTTCAAGGCTTTCCTCAAGGAAGACAGACCTTTCCTTTTCCTCCTCAAAGATTAGGATCTCTAGATGTTCAAAGATATTCTCCTGATCTTCCTCCAACTCATGCTCCTCACCATAGTCATCTTCCTCATTGAAGTAACAAGGAAGTTCATCAAACAAAGGGGAAGATAGCTCACCATGCTTATGTTCCTCCTCGTATTGCTGGAACATCTGTATATATGCATGCCTTGTGTCTTATCCATTGCTAATGAGGTCTTCACAAGGAGCATAAATGATGATTTCTTCTTCATTATCACTCATGATAGCCTCCTAGAAAACTACAGATTGGATCTTCTGCTCCTCACTTTCCTCCTACAGAATAGGTTCCTCCTTGAGAAGGGGTGAAGTGGGAAAACCATGTGGAAGAGGAGGTAGTCCTTGAGCTAGAATCGAATGATTCTCCTCTTTCCATTTGGTTATCACTTCATCAATATCAAGTGTGGCCTGATATCTCTCTTGGAAATGTGTAGGTGGGATATGTTCAAACATGGAATGTGCCATTGGGTCTGAACCATCCATCACACACTAGCTGAGGAATCTCTCTTTAGATTCCAACTCTGCAATTATTCTAGCCATATCTTCTTGGAAGCACCTTTCTTGGAGGTCACTAGCATTATCATGAGTAGTAACAGCCTCATCCTCTTCAAGGTTTTGATAAAAACCTTTCTTCTCCTCCTTTCTACCCCATGATTCTACTATTTTCTTCTAGTTCTGGATCTCAGAGTTGGAATTTTGCTCCTGCAAACAGGTAGCAACTTTGTTTTCTCCAAGGTCCTGGGGCTCCTCCACAAGGTCTAAAAACTCCATCTCTCTTTCTCCAATTAGTATCATAATAGCCTCTAATTATTCAATTTGCTTGGCTAGATTATCTTGAAAGAGTCTTTCTTGGAGGTCACCAACATCATCATGTTGAATAGGAGTAGTTTCAAGAGAGATGTGATGGTTTGTAAAGTTTCCCCCAAAAGAAGGTTCACGATCTAAGGAGTTTAAAAGGTTCATCTCCATGGGAGGTTTTTCTAGTTCCCTTTGATGCTTGAAGGCTAGGTGCATGGGGTCAAGAGCAGGTTTGATTGATGCATCAGATGAGCTAAAATGGGCAAGTGCCATCTAGTAGAATGGATTTGGTACACAAGAGTGGGCTTTCTTTAGGATAGGAGGGGGCACACAAGGCTGACTGCCTTGAATGAATGGATTCCTCCATTTTTCTACCTCCTCCTCCATGGATTTCAAGGCTTGAGCTTGCTTGAACAAACACACCTCTTTGTACATCAGCTTCTACTGATAATCATACTACTCATCCAGTCTGTCAATTTTCATTACCTGCTTCTCAAACTCTAGCGCCACCTCCCTTATCATTGAAGGGAAACTAGGAGGGCTGCTTGAGGTGATTGCATGAAAATTTTGAGTCTGATCGAAGTCATATGAAGGAATACAAGGTCCATGATTTTGTGTAAAGGAATTATACATACAAAAATAAGATTTTTGATGGCACCTAGACTGCTTAGCTAGTTTATTTAACTCGGAGTCACCATTGGTGTTGATGTAAAAAGCCTCCAAAGGCTGGTTAGCTGAAGAATACACCAAAAATTATTCAACTCTCTAGACACAACTTGTCCTAGTTGGTCCCACTAGGCATGCCAAAAACTGTTGATGCAGTGGATTACACTCGAGGTAGGAAGCTGAGCCCCTGCCTTTCCACACGCAATAATGGAAACTCCCCTCTTGCCTGTGGGACCGGTGAAGCTAGAGGGGAGAGTCTCTAGATGAGGGCTAGCTCCCTTTGATGTATCTTTTAGGCCCTAGTTTCTCCTACTACTAACAAATAAAAATGAAAAAAGGGGGGATGAAAAGGGAGAGAGAGATACTGAAAACAAAACCTAAGCCTAAAAGTGAAAAGGTGATACACCAAAAAAGTGATGACCCACCTAGCCCGAATATACACTTTTCACCAAAAATAAGTGCCCATACACTTCATCTAAAGTGAGAAGCTCTTCTACAACAGTCAGCTAGGGGTCTATGGAAATATAGGGAGGAAGAAACCACCAAAGGCATCCTTAAACACACTTATGGTAGCCATTTCACAGGCACCTACATTCCCCTGTAGACACTTCTGGTAGACCTGTAGAAAGGAGAATTCACAATGCATTGGACATGTTGTGATTGATTTGTGAAAGCATGAAAGACAATGATTTAACACAAAATAATAAAATAGACATATAATTTAAAGTACAAGTCTAGATAGAGGTAAAAAAGCTAAGTTTTAGTTTAAGGTAAAAAACTAGCAGAGCTCTGCCTTACAAGCTCAAGAGATTTTGGGTAGAATTTTGCCTTAAGGCCAAAAGAGTGGATCCTTCTCAAAAGAGAATTTTTACAATATATAAAAAGAGGAAGAGAACTTGGCGCTTCCTGGGAAAGATTTTTGGTGCTCTTTTTTGCAAGTGGCCCATGTGCATTCTAAACCTTGGGAAGAGGGAAGCCGCTCCAATGTAATGCTATGTCAGCCCTTTGTTTCAAGGTGAAATTATGGGACATGCCGTTTGTCTACAAAAGGTTTCTCCTTTAAGGCCTTTCATGGCTTGTCTACTATTTATGCCATTTGGTTGTCTATCTGGTAATAAAACACCTTCCCTTTGCTACTTGGACTGCTTTGTCTCTTTATGCACCTTATCTTCTTCTTGCTTTGTCTCCTTCTGTTCTTTCAGCCCTCAGGGGCGATCTTCTAGTGGGTCACTGTGTTCCTTGGGCTCTTTTCATGGTTGGCACTCAGGCAATTCAAAAAACTAATGGCTATTTCACTATCCTAAAATTGACATTCGCACAGCCGTCATCTTGAAATTGGATACCCAATGGCTAGTCCGTCTCCTTAAAATTGATAGTTTTTAGGATGTCACCATCCTTGGAAAATTTCATCGGGTATTTTCTATGGGTTTTTTCCCCATAGAAAATTTTATCGTAGACAAAAAGTCCATGAGAATTGTCCCTGTCCTTGTCCTTTTCTTTTGGGTTCCTTGGCTTTTCTTTGTGTTGGTGGCCTTCCTCTGAATTCCTTCAGACTTTTTTTCTGAAGGAATTCCTTCAGACAAAAATTCCAAAGGAATTCAAAGCCTTAAGTCCTTTTCATTCCCTTGTAAATCCTTTGGCCACCTTTAAAATGCCCCTTGCCCTCTACAAGGGCTTTTGGACCTAGAACTGCCCTCTGCAAGGGCACCTGCCCTTCGGCTTTAGGATGCTCCTTTGAACCAAGCCATTGAACCGACCCATTGAACCAAAAATGGTTCAATGGTTTAATGGTTCAACACTATGCACCAAGCCTTTTTTGAACCAAGCCTTTGAACCTTTCTAGGTTGAACCAACCATTGAACCAATCTGTTGAACCGGTTCAACACTAAGCATCGAGCCTTTGAACCAAGCTCGTTGAACCGTCTGATGAACCGAGTGTTTGAACCAAATGATGAACTAAGTGATTGAAATCACCAATTGAACCAAGTGTTTGAAGCAAATTATTAAACCAAGTGTTGAATTGAAGGTGTTGAACCAAGTGATGAATCGAAGGCATTGAACTTAGTGATTGAACCAAGCATTGAACTAAAGGTGTTAAACCAAGCAATGAACTGAAGGCATTGAACCATTTCAACGGTTCAAAGGTGCTAACTCTTGGAAAGATTATATAATTGAACCGCTCTTCCAACCTTAAGGAAAAGTGTCTTCTGAACCATTTTATCTCTCTTTCCTTGTGAATTTCTTCAGACAAGAGTTTGAAGAAGCTTTGCAAAACCTTGCACTCTCTCCGAACTGGTCCTTCATCTATCAAAGATTACACCTGTAGAGTTCGTAGAAAAAAACTCACTATTGAGTCTGTAGAAAAACAAGCCCTACTGAGTCCATAGAAAATCAAACCCTGCTAAGTCCGTAGAAATTCCACCTATAGAGTCTGTAGATTTAGACCTACAGAGTCCATAGATTTAGACCTACAGAGTCCGTAGATATTCCTGGACTTGTGCAAAATCAAAAAAAGAAATGGCCTAGAACAACAGGGATAAAAGGGGATCAATTTTTGGCCTGTTGGGAAAAAAATGGTCAACGACACCTACATAAGTTACTTATAATTCATAAATGATAACCCTTACACTATGTATGCACCTAAATATTCTCACCCTAATAATTCTCCTAATTATACTAATTTAATGATTAATCACATTCCCTATCCAATTAATTAATATCCCAATCCCTAAATAAAATACCCCACATCCCATTAACCTTATTCCACACATGTAAACAATTAATTGCCTTCACTAGCCCATTAACTAAGCCTACTTACTAACTAACCTACTCATTACTCCACTTGCCAATTTAAAAATACTTTTTATTCACCTACCCATCTACCACCCTACTAACCTAGCCTTTCTTACACCCATAATCCCTAATGGTGATTTATATAATTATATGATTCTATAAACCTCTTCTAATTTAACCCTTCCCCATATAGAACCCTCTATTCTAGATTTTTCCAAGGAGTTAAAAATTCCTTGGAAAATCCCCAATCATTGATCTCAATGAGCTCAAGATTAAATTTGATCCATTTATTTTCCCTCCCATGGGTTATATAAACAAATCGTACCTCCATAAACAACTATATTGAAACTTGTAAGTCTTGAGAGTGTACTTGCATCCATTCTTGCATTCCTATATCATTATCAAAGACATTAACAACCATCAAGAATCCTTTAAAGCCAATGTCAAGCTCAATCAATTAATCCAATAATCCACTTATTTTGCATTCAAGATTAGTTTATAAATATTTTAAAGGAGTTATAAGAGACAAGAGGATGGCAAGTGATGCTAATGTAATTATTTGATTGTCTCTTTATCATTTTCTTTGAAGTTGTTTGCATTTTGGGTTTTATTGCTAAATTAGTAATATATAAAATAATCCAAAATACACTCAAACACACCATATCATATATAAACCTCCCATTACTATACCAGGATAATTTCCTATTGCCTTTGCATGTATTCAAATAAATTCAAAAATACAAAAAATTTAAGAAAATGTAAAAACATTCAACTATTTAAAAAATGAAAAATTAGGACCTGAATATGACATGAGTTGCTATACTACATTATGTTATTTATCACATATTTTTTAGATTTCATATTAATTTTCATACACACATGAATTTCATGAGGTATATGAGAGTGATGCAGGACATATTATACATGGATAGATGCATGTTGGTCCTTTCCTATATATGAGGACCATGCTAATGTTGGGGACATAAACTTCCATAGGCTATATTATCATAATTTGTATCTTTCCATGACATATTTACTATGTTGAGTTACATATATGTGTTACACATGCCTTGCTATCTACTAATTTCTTACACAATATTACATGGATATTGTGTTTTATTATGTTATGATGTTTACATATATAGATAGTGTAGACTAGTTTTCACTTTTTTTATGCTTCATAGAATTTTTAACTTATGAAAGATATGTTATTTATTTTTTCCTATGGTGTGTGTTCCCTTTTCCTTATTTTTGGATCCTTATCCTTTCTTATTGTAGTATGCATGCCCCTTTTTTGTGGCTCCTTAATCTTGATTTTTGTAGCATTTGTGTTCATTGTTTGTCTCCTTACCCTTTTCTATTATGACATTAATGCCCCTTATTTAGGGATTATTATCCTTGATTATTAGTAACATATTTATTCCCATTGTATGTGTCCCCTTGGAATTATGTGTGATATTAGATGGACTTGTGTGATAGTACATGTTGAGATTTTGAGCTTGTGTGATTATTATATTTGTAGGTGTCATGATTCATATCATGTACTTCCCCTTTGTGTATTATTCCATGATATATAGTATGCACTTGCTTACTACATATTCTAATTTAGTGATGAATAATACTACATGATTCATAGATACATTTATATTGACATCCACTTATATTCCCTTCCATTCCACATGTTACATACATGCCTTTATGTTATATACATTAGTATGATGAAATACTCTCCAAATATTGGCATTATTCTACATGATATTATCTTTGTACATGAAATGATATAATTCACTTATCTTTTGAGATAAGTGAATTAGAAGATCCATCCCTTTATTTAAAAGCCCTTTATTTAAAAGGGTGGTATATTACTCAGCTTTTTCATCAAGACTAAAGCCTCCATGAGCATATTTGGGTACAATATATAAAAACTATATGTAACATATGACTCAAATATCATATTGGGATAGTTATTTATAATTTTATAATAACATTTATGGGAATATTTTCTCTATTTTACACTCCATGAGTGATATATTTTATATTGATATAGATTCAGATAAATTTGCAGGCATGTGTAAGGCATATGTACTTAATTATATAGGATAAATTTATTTGGACTTGATGTTGGTCATGAATATATACACTATTTGATATTTTAATTGGGTATGATGTTGGTTTTTTCACATTATGATAGGTTTTATTTGGCATTTATTTAATGGGCATGATGTTAGTTCATACATATTTACACATTTTCACCTTTACAATTATTTATCAAGTACTTTTTAGAAATCTTTAAGTCTCAAACAAACTTGGATCTATAAATTTGTATAAAACAATTGATTTATGATTTTTGAGGTAATGTAAGTTTATTTTTAATAGCATGGCATTAGTCATAGTGAACCCATTATGCGGTTCCACCTTATCATCTTGGGGTTACATGTTTAGTGCTAGATTTGTTACATATGTGTTAGGAGCTTTTTTATTTAAATATTTTTCCCTTGCCTTAGTCAATTTTTTATTTGGGTATTAATCACCCTCAATTTTTCCATTTTCTCCATGTTATTTAGTAGGGAAACATAATTATCCAATGTTTTGGCAAGGCAACATCATCTCAAACAAGTCATAAGGAAACATAGTTTACTCACACATAGGTGTACTCCTTCCTTGATCTTTAAAATTTTAATTATCAAAAATATTTTAGATTTAAAGTTTTAGTCTATAGAAATTAAATAATACATTTTAATTATAGGTTTTTTTTGGAGCATCTTGAAAATTTGAAGCCTTCTCCCAAAGATAAAGTGTATTATACACACTCACATATATATCTATCCTTTTACTCTAGTATTTTCAATTCATCATAATAGTATAATAAAGGGGGGGAGTTTTTAGATACAAAAATATGGTATTTGACACTTTCAAATGTTAATATTAACCTAAATTTATATTACATAACTTCCATGCTCTTATACTCAATTCCCACACACTTACATTTTGGTTGTGAGCTAGATATAATTTAAGTTTTTATTAGTCACCTATAGGAACCTTCCAATATGTGCTAAGTTAATTAAATATCCCAATTAGACATTTATAGATCATCACATTTGAATTTTATCACTTGGATAGTAATGACATGCTCAGATAATAGCATTAACATTATTGTCCCAAGGTTTCCATTACCACCCTTTGCCTAGCAACAAATATTTTTCAAAATCAAACAATTTCCTTAGCATGTTAGTGACATAGGAAATTACCCAATTGATAATATATAAATAAAAATAAATATCAATCTTATTAACCACTTTAAATTCTCAAGTACCTACCAAATACACTACTACACATTGAGAAAATCTTCACAAAGTACAAATAAATCACTATAATCATTTATTAACCAAGTCTAAATCATACAAAGATAGATCACCAACATGGTCAAGATCAAACCCATGTTTTTAGGTGCATTCATATAGTTAATTATCAAAATTTTGAAACCCATTAAGGATAAGAACTACACATGGCTTAACTTCCCTCTTTGTAGTATCAGATATGTATGGAGTGGTCAATCATTAGTAGTGTTATGATCCTGATGGGCAGATTTCATTAATACCTCAAGGTTTTGGTGTAGTGGTTCATTACATGTGGTATTAGATCCTCCACCTAGGTTCAAGTCATAGAGCGATTTCCTATGTCGACATGGCAGTGTTCATTTGGGGCTTGTATATGCAGGGGATCTTGGTGGTACAGTTGCAAATCTAGCCCAAAGTCTAGGCTTTAGAAGCATGGCGGGATGTCATGATCCTGATGGGTAGATTTCACTAATGCCTCAAGGTTTTGGTGTAATGGTTGATTACATGTGGTATCAGAGCCTCCACCTAGGTTCAAGTCACATAACAGGTGGGTGTGCCAGCATGGCAATGTTCATCTAGGGCTCATACATGCAGGGGATCCTAGTGTATGGGTGAAAATCCAACCCAGAGTTTGGGCTTTAGAAGTATGGTGGGATGTTATGATCATGATGGGCAAATTTCACTAATGCCTCAAGGTTTTAGTGTAGTGGTTCATTACATGTGGTATTAGAGCCTCCACCCAAGTTCAAGTCATAAAGCAGGTGGCTACGCTAGCATGGCAGTGTTCATCTAAGGCTCATACATGTAGGGGATCCTGGTGGCATAGGTGTAAATCTAACCGAGAGTCTAGGCTTCAGAAGTGTGGTGGGATGTTGTGATCCTAATGGGTGGATTTCACTAACACCTCAAGGTTTTGGTATAGTAGTTCATTACATGTGGTATCAGAGCCTCCACATGGGTTCAAGTCATGAAGTGGGTGGCTACACTGGCATGGCAGTGTTCATTTAAGGCTCATACACGTAGGGGATCCTGGTGGTATGGGCACAAATCTAGCCCAAAGTCTAGGTTTTAGAAGCATGGTGGGATGTTATGATCTTAATGGGCATATTTCACTAACACCTTGAGGTTTTGGTGTAACGGTTCATTACAATTAGGGGTGATTGGGTTTAGCTTAACCCAATTACATATCCTCAATATTTACAATTTTTCATCCGTCATAAGAGGATTTATGGTTTTAAGAAGAAGGAAGTTAATTTATGGATCTATATGTACATTAAAGGGTCAAAGATCATACATATATAGACATATAAGGCAAGTGCATTACACTATATAGTAATAGAGAAACATAATTTTATATGATATTAATATTAGCCTTAGACTACCTGTATTAGATTAATTTATATTAGGCATAATTTTAGTGAACCAACATGCAAAAAAAGTTAGTTTTGGATATGGATGAATTGCATGCCTGCTTATAGTCTATTTACACTATTATCAGTTATTCATAATCAACTAATCAAACATAAAAGTTGAGTATCTTGATCTCCTTTTTACTTTCCATAAATAATAAATTACATTATCAGATAAACCTCAATTAGTTACATTCATATTTAAGATTAAGTTTCATATATTATAATATAAACTAGTCTTACAAGTTTAGCCTATTTTGATTCACATTAATACAAAAATAAGAGAAAGATCCATTGATCATTCAAGTGAAAATCTTTAAAAAGGAGTAAAGGGAAATTTTCTAGATAATGGATCGGGATTGAATATTTGAAATATAAAGATTCAACCAAAAAGAATTGTAAATATGGTCTCTATTAATAAATCAAATAAGAATAATAGAGTTTTTGATAATATTCCCATACAAGTGCTAGGATAAATTTCTTTGAATGTGGTAGTTGGCCTTAAAGCATTAAAAACTATGTTTCATGTGATGCCAAAATATTTTCATTATAGCCTAATCTTAGGTATACCACAAATTCATGCAATGGAAAATATATAATCTATTTTATATTGATGTTTAAAATTTGTGCATGATGGCTGTTTGCATACATGTCCTATGGATAATCAACATTTCACGTGTTCTAAAGTAGAAAAACCTAGTGATGATGTATTCAACAATATGATTTTTTTCATTCCTCCATATTACTCTTCTCATAGTGAATACATATAAACCAAATACATACATATGATATTAAAGAGTCAAGAAAATTTAATACAAAGATCCAATTCTATGTATATCACTTAATCAAGAGACAAAAAGTGAATCAAAAAATAGTTCTGGCACATAAAAGGAGAAGACACCAAATCTTTCATTATTAATCAATTTATTATATATATATATATATATATATATATATATATATATATATATATATATATATATATATATATATATATATATAATATAAGATGGTGATAAATATGCTAAATAAATTAAAGTGAACATAGATGACCATTTGTCTCATCTACATTTTACATGTATGGGTCTAGAATAGTATTGAAATGATTCAAACATAGTCAACAACAATAATTTAAACTTTCTCTTCATGCACAACCATAGTCAAATAAAAAAATATGGCCCTTTAATCCAAACTTTGAGGGTGTAAATTAAAATTCTTTTTGAAATATATAGTCATGATAGGAGTCTTCTATGATAAGTGCTCCATTGAGACAACATTTTAAGACATCTGGTGTGACTTGAGTATAAGAGGAACAACACATTGCACAATGTATCAAAGGTGAATGTCCAATGTTTATTAAAAATTTAGTAGAGAGTGTATAACTCATGGATATAAAACCTTCTATTAGATTACAAGTAACTAGTGTAAGAGATAAGCCATGCATTATATTACAGTTGTTACTTGCCAAGAATTTGATTATTCTAACTTCCACTTGACATAAATTTGTGGGATGATTATCACATCAATAAGGGAAGTCACTTTGTAGATACCATATAATAATTGGACATGAAACATATGGTTTTGTTGAATAACATAAAAATATATGTAAGTTTAAGGATAAATGGATCATTACAGTAATAAAATTGCAAAAAAATCCACCAACAATAGTTTGTATGAAGACTCAACATAATAATAGATCACTTAAAGAGTAAAATCATCCATGGAAGGATCTATTGAATATTTAGGTAAACATTGAGGGTAATTATTGGAAAGGTGTTCAAATTATGAATAATATGGTGTGAATACATTCAAAAATTAATTTTTAAAAATAGTTGGGTCATAATATAGATAAATTACAACACATTATACATTGTGATAGATTGATAGGGCATATTACATTACCAATTACTTGTGGGCTAAATGTTTTGGATACATTGATATTTGTGATGTGTACTAGTGAGAAATTAAAGGGTACACTTGAACAATATTGGTTATAATAAATGCAAGATATAGTCAATATTACAAATAATTATTTTACATTTATGTTTTAATGGAATATAATCAGTTTTATGTGATGAATCCAATGACCACCAAAATAATATAGACTTCAGGACAAGTGAAATGGTATTATTTCATAAGATAGAGCAAAAGCTATCATATACAATTGAATAATATGTAATTTATATGCATAATACCTATGAAATAATAAAAGGATAAATGAATATGATCAATGTATATTGGTCTGATAATGGTAATAATTTTGATCAAGGAATTTGACAAAGAGAGGATGTTAGATCAAGTTTTATTCCATAAAATCATGAAATCAACACACTAACATACTAGCATCTCTAAGCCTAGTTCTTAGGGGGAGCTTAATGAACAAACAACAATTGAAAACCTAACTAAAATGAAAAGAACAATAATCTTTACCTTCTTTGAGAGATCCAAATGATTTCTTCATTGGTTTGCTTGGTTTATGCATAAGAAGTCTTTATCAATGACATATAGCTAACATCATCTCCTCTATGCACCATTGTTGAATGCTTGGCTTGATTGATAGGGCTTGGCTCAATTTCAACATTATAACACTAGGATTTTAGCTTCATGAATCTATTCATGCATTATAACTTTACTTTGATTGAGATCCCTAAATGAAGAGCTCTAAGATTACTTTTATAGGCTTTTAAATCCCTTGGAATGGGTTAAATCTAACCATGGTTGATTTTATTAATTTTGGTTGAGTTTGGCATATTCCTAAGATATTCTTTTAGATATTTTCCAAAAGTGACAACTCACAACCATGGTTGAGTTTATTAACTTTGGTTGAGTTTGGCATAGTCATAGGATATTCTTTTAGATATTTTCCAAAAGTGATAACTCATAAAAGTAAGATTCTCTTGAATTTCCTTTTTAGTAATTGATTTAATTGATTTATTAGCTCATGGGTGAACTCAATCAGGATTTGAAATTGATTTAACTTGCTAATTGATTTTGATTAGGGTATGAAAGTTAATTAATTCTTTTTAAGAATTTGGTCATTTATTTGATTCTAATTAATTTAATGTGTGTATTTACCTTTTTAAATTAATTTAATAGGCCAAATTAATTTCATACAAGGTTATGAATCTAAATTTGAAGATAATATAAATTCTTGGGCTAGATATTTAATGATTAGCAAGAATTGGTCTAAAGTCAAATATGAAGCCATTGGTGGCCAGATTTAGGTGCCTACAGTTTGTCCCTATTTGAAAAGATGTTGCAAGATATAATCATAGTAACATCTTTTCAAAGATTAAAATGGTTCTGTATGCTTACAACTACAATGGTAATGATTAAATTGTAGTTGCCCCCTTAAGGGAGTGGTTGGTAAGTGGGTTGATAAACGGTCCCTCAAAAGAAAGAAGTGAAATGAGGGGACCAAACAAATGAAGATGATGGGGTAACAAAATAATGATTTACCCAAAGTTGGACAAAATCACTAAGAAATGCAATTGGAACAATGTGCAATGGTTTGCCCAAAGGAGGTTATAAGCATTGTACCTTGATTATGGCAATGTGGTATGATAACATAATGATTTGCCCCAATAGGTGATATAATCATTGAGAATATGGAGATACCCTAGTTAGGATATATAAATAAGACAAGAAAATTGGTGATAAAATAATGATTTACTCTAGTAGATGATATAATCATTGAGAATGCATGTGTGATGGTATATTGTGTTGATGCAGTATACCTTGATTATGAAAACATGATTGATGGTTGATGAATGATAAGTTGATACATAGGATAAAGATGAATTAGGACAACCTACTAGTAGGGATATGCTCATCTAAACTAACAAAGGTTTAAATTCTTTTGTTACTTAATTACTCTATTTGGGATATGATTGGGTATTGGATTAGGATTGTTATTGATGTTTGTATTGAAAAGATGGTGATGCACATTGATGTTGTAGACCTCTCAAAGCTAAGTTTTGTTGTAACATTTGATGGTAGGCCTCATGATATAACACCATGGTAGCTTAGACAAAATATGCATAAATATTGACTCCCAATATCTGATACTCAATGGAAAATAATTGCACGGATGATAAAAACCATGATGACAATGTAGACATTTAAATATGGATAAATTCAATAATAATGTGCAAGGAATCACGTAATGAACATGCATAGACTGAATCATATCCATAGTGCTAAAATCAAACAAATAGTCACACAAAAAAATAAACAAATAAAATTGACAAACAAAGAAATAATAAGTGTTAGTCCCTATGTTAGTATAAATAGCACGACAAACATTACCCCTAAAACTAGGTAATATCTGAACCAACAAATAAGATGGGGGAATAGAAGGAAAGAAAAGGGGTGGCTAAGCTATCTCAATATGCACTAGGCAAGTGGATTTTTCCTATATTGTTTCGTGGATATGAAAATCCAATAAAACTTCAAGCCAAATACAGTTCTCCCAAGAAATGGGAAGAAAAAGATGATTAATAGAAGACATGATGGATGTGATATAAAAATAGCGATGAATTCATAAAATGGGGATAGTGTAGGATAAAAGGCCAAAAAGGATGAGGAAACTAAGGAATAAGTGGTTTATTTATGATTTAGTGAGGGTTCCCATAATCCTTAAAGCAAAGAAGTGGTCAATGTTTTTTTATTTTTCTAAGCAATTTTCAAATGTTTTTATAATCTTTGAAGCATCTCAACTCAATCAAGAATGAAGAGACACTAAAAAGGTCCAAGCTCACAAAATGGTGAGAGCATTATAACTTGAAGTGATGATCATAAAATAATGAGAGCATGAAAAATTGAAATGACACTCACAAAATGACAAGTCCATGGTTGAAGGGGGACTAAATTAACCTCAACATAGATTACTTTACCTCACAGTAGAGGAATCTGACTAGTGTAGTAGCCAACTCAAATAAAATAGGCACAGTTGGTATGATGGAATAGTACAAAATGGTAGTGGCTAGGTGATATGTCAAAGAACAATAAATAAATATTACCCCTAGTTTTCCCATAGGTAGTTATAACAAGGATACAATGTATAGATCAATGATACCAATTTGCCCCAGTAGGTGATATAATTACTATGAAGACTAGTGAACATGAATTTACCCCAGTAGATGATATAATTAGGCTCACATAAAAAAAATTAATAATAAGGGAATAAAAAATAAAGGATGAAACTACCAATACTTTAGTTATACTACTCCAAAATACTACCTTTATCTAAAATGCTTGAAAAAATTGTTGAAATTGGTCTGATTTTATATGATGAAAATGTGAAACCAATGAATGAACCAAGGTCAAATAGGCTAGGTTGATAGGATTAAAAACATGTTTGATTGGGTAGGAATGGAATGGTTGGATGATCTGGTTGGAATTTCAAAATGAGAGGATGGTATGATCTTGCTTTAGGATAATGATGGTTTTTGATATATTAGATAAAAATGGTAAGAGGGTTTCCCCCAAGTGATGGGGTTAATGGATGGGATATGTGGAAATGACAAAAGGATTGATAAATTGATATGATATGGTACATGTTTAGTGTTATCTTGAGTATGATAAATGATTCTTTTATTCCTACTGAAGTGGAGACACACTTCTTGATCAATAAATGATACAACTAGAATAGTCAATCATGTAAATTGATAGCCCACACCTTGTCTAAATAGCTATTTTATTAAGAAATTGATATATATTTGGATGCACATTATGTTTTTTAAATATTCATTAGTCATTAATTATGATTCTTTCAAGTGCTAAGATAAGATATCCTTGTAGCCTATACAAAAAAAAGTACAACCATGGATGGTAAATATGGATAAATATTGGTTGATAGGTTTATTTGTGAAATGAAATGGTGGAGGATAATGGAATGTATAATGGATGAGAAATAAATGAATATTAGTATTTTTAGGCACACACAATGTTGTTGATTCCAAATTTGACATAACTTTGGATGTGGTAGGGTTGAAGACTTTTGAATATTCTCTCAATAAGACCACCAAATTCTTTTATTGTTTATGTCTAAGTGTAGCTACCATCTGATTATGCTATAGAGTGGAAGCTATTTTGATTTGATCTTTGATAATGTCTTCATTAAATAGTAAATAAAATTTGTGTTCAGCCATTGGTGCCTTGAAAAGGTTTCTACCAATGAATTTATCTTAATGGTCCCATAGTACCTCTAAGAAGGTTTCACTAAGTAACATGGAATTTTGAATTTGATTATCCCTTAGAAACTCTAAAAAGGTTTCACTAGAAGATGCTGATTTCTAACTTTGATTGCCCCCTAGCACCTTCAAAAAGGTTTCACTAAGAGAGTGTTCTTATACTATATGATTGTGATCTTCGCCTCCTTGCTTTTCTTTATTTGATATATCACGATGGATGTAGTTTAATAAAATATGATTATATTGGTCACAATCGACACTTATGGGGGATGGAATGTTAATGACATGGCTATGATAGTTAGTGGTAATGGTATGTGGAATGGTAGTGGAATGGGAATAGGGTACATAATCCTTATAGAAGATACTAGAACTTGTGTCAATGCTAAAGTAATCATCCTCAAAAACCATGGAAGGATCACAAATGTATTTGTACCAATCTGCTAGGCATGCATAACCAATGTTATAACAGACATGAACATATTTTGTATTTGAATCTAATTTGGACTCAAGGGAGTCTAAATTTGAGGTCAAGATTGATGTTGATTCTAATTTTGATGCTAAATTTGATACCATTTCAAGAGTATAACTAGAATGTAATTATGATTTTTCATCTAATGGGTACTCTATTATAATGATGTCTTGTTGAATGGTTGGTTTTAAACAAGTAATGGCCTATGATGGCATAATAGGTTCCACAAAGACCAGTTTGTCAAATTAAGACTCCAAAATAGTAGGAAAAATGTCAAGAGATAAATCCTTAAAGATTGGCTTGTTAGAGGGAGGCTATTGAAAAATAGGCATATGGTCGAGGTAATGATTTTCCTAAAGGTAGTTATAATCATTAAGAAGTGACTCAATAAAGATTAGCTCATGAGAGTGAGATGCTTTGATAATAGGTATAGGATCAATAGGTGATTAATCATAGTTTGACTTATCACAAATGGTTGTTTCAACAAAAACATCTTAGATTGGTTAGTTTTCTTGGCCTTGGTTTCCAATGAGTTGGAAAATACTAGTTTTGATCACAACTTGGTCCTCAAATGATTGGCTCAATTGGGTAGGTACTAATTGGACTAGTTGATGTTTGGGATGAATGATTAGCTAAATGATTGGTTGAGGTTGAATGATATGTTATGATCATGATTAGACTATTATTTGGGATCATAATTGGATTGGTTGATATTTGGGTTAGATTGGCTAGGATTTTCTAAAGTGTGGAATGATAGGCACTAGATGAGGAATGGTTGGTGGTTGGATAATGGGTGGGCATTATAGAGATTAATTTATTTTACAAGCCAAAGGATGAGGTCTTAAAATAGAAATGGTATGGCATCATGGAGCTTGATTGCTCACATAATCCAAAGCATCCAAGTCATATTCATAAACTATATCATCCCAGTTAGGGTCTTAAGTTGGATTGTAAGCTGGTCCTTAAAATTATTCCTTATATTGATATTTAGGGAGGGTATGGATCCATATCCCAAATAATATTGTCATTGTAGAGGTCTGTACCCAATTCCTCCTCACCAATAATATCATTCCAGTTAATGTCTTGACTTTGGTTCCTGATTTGATTTTTGCAAAGTGGATAAAATTATGTCTCATAAAACATGTTATCATCAAAGGGGTCTTGAATAAAGCCAAAAAAATCAAAGCCATTTTGTGTGGCCATTCTGTCATAATTTAGATTTTACATGACTCCACCATAAGTAGAACTATACATATCCACATCAATGCAAAAAGCTCTAAAAACAAAAAATCTTAGAGTTATGAAAACTCTACAAGACTATATCCAAAGGATAAATTTTTCAAACTTGGTCTAACTTAGTCAAAAGGGTGGAGTTGTATCTCTAATGTGGTCTAAAAATGGATCTATATTTCCAAAATGGTTTATGCTATAACTTGGCATAAAATAGTTTGCAGTCAAATGTTTAATGTCAAATGTTATACACACAAAAGATCAAGCATCTAAATAAAATCATCATGTAAAATTCTTGGCCAAAGTGCTCCAAACAAGGTCTAAACTAGGAAATGAAAAAGTTGAGTTGCTAGGGATTTCATCCACAAATGGATTCAAAAGTTAGGCTCAAACAAGCATGATCTACTAAGACTTTTGGCTAAACAACATCAAAATATAGACTTTGAAACAAAAGGTGATGTGATTTGATTTAATCTAACAAGGTTGGAATAACTTTGACATAGACCTAACATATGGAATCAAACATAAACATGATCAGTTGGTATAAGCCATAAGGCAAAAGACACCTAGAGAAAAGATTGTTTTCCCAAATAAATGCACAAATGATGATGAGGATAGGTTGAATGAACATACAAGTGATAGTTTTTAAATTAGGATAATCTATTAACATAAGTTACGCAACCCAAAAGAGAAATATGTATGTATCAACCCCTGTGAAGCAAGGCCTAAACAAAAATCAATCAATGTTTGAATTTGAACTTGGAAAGGTTAATTGAAAACCCAATGGTTGAAAACTATGATTGGACTAAACAAGCTAGATAATATTTAACATCATGATAGTGCATGATCAAGATCTAAATGGCATATGTGACATGATTTAAAATAATGATTTTTGATATGAGGTAACTAATTCTTGAAAAACATTGAGTAGCATAATGACATTAGTGTGCTCTAATGATGTGATCAATGTTATGTTTCAAATAATAGAAGAATCAAACTTGATAATGATGTCAAAAACATAAAATTACCCATCTCAAACAAGTAACATACACATAATCATGTTTAGTAAAAATTACAAGACATAAGTATGGTGTAAAATGGCCAGTATAACAATTCTTAGATCAAAGAGTGATGTATAAAAAAATTGGTTTTTGACATGGTTTATAAACAAACACATTAGTTTTAGTCTCAAAACATACCAAGCAAAAATGACCAAAATACACTAAGTATAATTGTCCAAATCCTAACAAGGTTATGGTAATGTGGGGTTGACTAAACTAATTGTTTTATGAATATTCTAGATGGATCAATTATACAATGACTTTCACACTAAATGATGAAAAAAAACACACTTTAATTGGGTTTCTATGGAACTTGGCTTGTTTTAAAAAGTTTGTTCCTTTTTTACAACCACTACATCCATCACTTGCTCAGTGTAGTGCGATGTCCAATGTGAAAATACATCCCATGTGCAACTCTAACACTAGAAGGTGGTTTAACCACTTAAACCTTCAATCCTAGTGATAGTGGATGAAGTTAGTTCCAATAAATGAAACCTTAGGTCAAATCTTCCCTAAAGAACTCATAGGAGGTAATGAATTCCCCTTCACAAGCCAAGATGCATGAAATAAATGATATAGTAGAAAGACTTTATGGTCACCTCAAGATCACCTAATACTATTGTGAGTTTTTGGAGAAGTTTTTAAATGACATTATTTATATGCCTTGGACAAGGTTCAAAATGAAATTAAATGACACTTTTGATCCCAAAAGTTCCCTAAAGGGGATGGATGGGAGAACATACACGCATGTCTTTTTTTGCTAAAACACACAATTAACAAGCAAGTTTTTAAATAATTGAAGTGAAGTTAATTTCATTGCACCAAATTGAAAGTGTTTGATTAGATTCGTTACTAGCCCCTTGGCTTTAAGATTTGCAAATGGAAATAATTCCAAACCACCTAAAAAAAATTGGTGTTTTTGATCCCAAAAGTTCTCTAAATGGGACGGATGGGAGAGCATACACATACAACTCCATATTTACTCATAAAAGATTTGATTAAAAAAATAATGAAAATAACTACAAAAAACTTTGAAGTGTATTCAATTTTATAACACTAGACAAAATGTGTGGTGGTGTCTTTTTAGCCCCTTGGCTTGAAGTTATGAACTTTGAAAGAAACCACAAAAACTTAATCAATAAAACACCCTAAAAAGGTTATTTAAACACCAAAATTAAGTATTCTTAGTTTATTTTAGACATCCAAATGAAGTTTGAAAACACTAATTTAGATTGAAATGGTTTTTTCCAAATAAGTCCTCTAAAGAAATGGTCAAAACTTCGTTTAGCCTTGAAGCTCATTTATCAAATGAGACAAGCAACTTTGAAGGGTTAAATCTATTGACTTGAAGGAAAAACCCCAAAAAATCAAACATGTTATGTTAGGCAAAGGTTAGAAAAAATATAAATAAATAACTCAAAAAAAAAAACTTAAAAAAAATAAAATAAACCTATAAAACATGCAAACAAGCTAGAAGGTAAAAAATAAGAAAAAAAACACAAAAATCATAAAAACCTAAAGTCAATAATTTAGCCATAACTTTTAAAATATACATCCATTTGTCACAAAAAATTTTGAGGTTATTTATAGGTCTAGTTTGAATCTCTCTAAAAACATTTATGTCAAACCAATGAATAAAAAAAAGGTTATTAGCTCTATACTAACCATTTTTACTAGAAAATTTAAAAATATAAAGTGACAGTCACTAAAAGAGCCATAACTTCTAAAATATATTTTTTTTTTAATAAAATTTTAGAGAATATAAATAAAATATTTATCTATATTAATAAATAAAAAATAGATAAAAATTTTAAGTAAATAAAAAGTTATGAATTCTTTATTGTCCATTTTTACTCAAAGCAAAAGCAAAAAAAATAAAATAATAATAATTAAAACTATAAAATACAAAAAGTTTGTGGGTTGCACTCTCATGAAGATAGTCCCACCAGGAATGCCATTTATGATAAAGGAATTTGACAAAGAGAGAAGGTTAGATCAATTGTTAGTCCATAAAATTATGAAATCAACACACTAACATACTAACATCTTTAAGCCTAGATCTTAAGGGGAGCTTAATGAATAAAAAACAATTGAAAACCCAACTAAAATGAAAATAAAAATAATCTTTACCTTCCTTGAGAGATCCAAATGATTTATTCATTGGCTTGCTTGGTTTATGCATAAGAATTCTTCATCAATTACATATGGCTAACATCATCTCCTCTATGCACCATTGTTGAATTCTTGGCTTGACTGATATGGGTTGGCTCAATTTAAACATTATAACACTAGGATTTTAGCTTCATGAATCTATTCTTGCATTATAATTCTACTTTGATTTATCTCCCTAAATGAAGAGCTCTAGGTTTGATTTTATAAGCTTTCAAATCCCTTAGAATGAGCTAAATCTAACCATGGTTGAGTTTATTAATTTTGGTTGAGTTTGGCATATTCTTAGGATATTCTTTTAAATATTTTCCAAAAGTGACAACTCACAACCATGGTTGAGTTTATTAACTTTAGTTGAATTTGGCATATTCATAGGATATTCTTTTAGATATTTTCTAAAAGTGACAACTCACAAAGTTAAGATGCTCTTGAATTTCCTTTTTAGGAATTGATTTAATTGATTTATTAGCTCATGGGTGAACTCAATTAAGATTTGAAATTGATTTAGCTTGCTAATTTATTTTGATTAGGGTAGCAAGTTAATTAATTCTTTTTAGGTATTTGGTCATTTGTTTGATTTTGATTAATTCATTATGTGTATTTACCTTGTTTAATTGATTTAATAGGCTAAATTGATTTAATGCAAGGTTATGAAGCCAAATTTGAGGATAATATAAATTATTAGTCTAGATATTCAATGATTGGAAATAATTGGTCTAAAGTCATATATGAAGCCATTAATGGCCAAATTTAGGTGTCTATAATAATTATGACATATAGGCATTTATGACATCCTATATCCATATATGAGCATGTTATCAATAGATTATCCATATGAATTTTTGAAACTATTGTATGTGATCTTAGGAATGTAAGCTTCACATAACTCATCTACAAAAAAAATTAAAAAATAAAATATTCAAAAAAATCAAAATCAAGACCTATGCATGACATACTTTGATAGTTACATGATTGATTGATGTTATTTATCATAAATGCATGGTATACTATGATATACACATGCATATTATACATTATTGGATGTAATACATATAGGTTACATATGATACATGAATATACATATCCAATACATTCCTTATACCTAGGGGCATGCCTATACTGGGAGCATATTCTTACACTTTATAGGGTATATATTTTTGTGACCATTACATTGATAATATTAAACTAATTATATTACTTATACATGAATTTATCTTATTTATAATCTTTAAGGTGTTATATTCTATGGATATTGTACATTGTTATGGTAGATGACCATTGATTGATTGTATGGACTAATATTGATTTCTCCATGCGTGTTAATTTTTTACATGTTATATGTGTGATAAATGATAATTTTTACATGGTGTGATAATTTATTATGTATTACATTTTGTGATTATTTATGTGTTTTATGTTGTGTGTTCTATTTGTGACCATTAATGTGTGTAACAATATGTTCTACCTTGTGTATTTCTATAAGTGCATCGATTGTGTGTTGTCACATCATGCATCAGTTATATCAAGGATCATGTAGTTCATGTTATGTCTATGTTGTGTCTATTCCAGTTTAGAGTTAAGTTAGATTTATCATGTCTTGAGTGATTTTTTACATCATTATCATGACATTTTTTACATATGTATGTGCATATTTACATGGTTAATGAGATTGGTGCTATGATCTTTATCACACATTATTCTATCATATATGATTCCAGAAATTTTATCAAGTATCTTGTTAGAATACTCATAGGTCTAGTTGAATTTAATATAAAGTGAATTATAAATAAAAGAGATAAAATAAATATGCATGTCATGTGGAAGGGAAGTTGATGATCTATTTGGAAATTGAAGAGTCATTTTAGAAGCAAGGTAGATTTATGAGGTTATTTAGAGAAGGAAGTGAAACAATGGAAAACAAGATTATATGGTCAAAATATGTAGTCCATGGCCTCTCGACCATGGGACTAAATTGAATAATATCTTAATAATGGATATTTATTTGTTTTTCTTGAATTTTTTTTCTTGCATTATGTTGGATTATGGTTATTTTTCCTCTTCATTAATTTGTGTACACACTAGTTTTAACATGTAAATATTGGTTATAATATTATTATAATTTTTATTAACTATAATTTTAAATAGTTAACAATGGTGTTCGTATTAGTTGATTTGATCCCAAAGCCATAGGGAGGAGGTCATTTTAATGAATTGAATAAATCTAATATTTATAGTGTCATATTTGGGTGTTCTCATAAGCCTTCCAAAGAATGTGTTATGTAACTCATATTCATTTTTTATCCCCAATTTTTTCCTAAATTTAACATCGATATGTATGTATGGACATCATATTCATGTTTGTATCTATCATAGTTTATTAGAGCTTATTATTCATATCATCAACCTAAACTAGATCTTCATATCATATCTCCATTTCAATTAGCTACGACGGTGATAATATATACCTAAGGCAAGCCAAGGTTCCTCATTTCCCCTTCTATTAGTTTTGAACCCAAGACATCTAAGGCAAAAATGGAAATATCTTGTAAGAGAAAAGAGAAATTGAACTTGAATGTTTCAATTTCTATTGGGGAAGCTAAAGCCCATGCTCTACACAACTACGTGATTTAGGAATAATATCAACACTCAACCTTTTATGCCTCCCAAAATTTGAGTTTTTATAGTTAAAATTAGTAGGTTAATTAAGGGCATGGTTTGATGATAGCCTATTCTCACCTTTGGTTGCATAGTTTATGTGGATATGGTAGTGATTTTGTATTAATGGTTCTTTTGTTGGTCGTAACTCTGTTTAAGCTCTTAGCTCTTTATGTAGCTAAATTTATGGTAACATGATAATAGGGTGATTAAAATAAAAAATTTATGTGTATGTTATTAAGGATAATAGTTATTTTATTCTCTACCTATGATATGTACCCTAATCTTGACAATTATGCCTAGTTTATGTTTTTTCTATTATTGATTTTGGTGTATAATTTAGTGATACAATAACTAGTAAATTCAATCTATTACTCATCATCAAGACAAAATGGGCCATCAAAGAGAACAATCAATAGTTTCCCTTGGTTGTGCAGGATTCAAAAAAATACCCTAATAATGAACATATGCCAAAAGTTCAAGTCTAAGGAAATGTGTTATCTTATTTCAAAGTGGATAGACATGTGGAATAGTGGAGAGTATATAGGTGACTTATAAATCATGTATCCTCCTTCAGGTAGGACTAACAAATAAGGTTAGATAGTCTACCAAATAATTATATTTAAAATACTGACATGTTTCTATTTTACATCCAAAATTCTAGTTGAGGCAAATTCACTTTTAAAGTTTCAATATGGTAGGGTAATGCATTGCAATCCTTTCTTTACTCTTTGTAATCCATTATATGATGAATAGTGTTTGTCACATGATATTTATACTGAGAGAAGTTAAATGGTAACAAAACAAAGTGTTTACAGGGTTATAAAGTTATAACATAAATTTGTTGGTTATTTATATAATTAAATTTGAAGAGACATGACATGAGAGGTTGTGGGTAGTTTTAGTAGAGGTCTAGAATGAGAAGTTGAGGAGATTATATTAGTTAGGTATATTACCACAAATGAATTATAATGGAACAAAATTATAACACTTGATTATATAGGGCCTTTCTCTAAGTGTCTTGGGGAAAGAAACCTATTTTATCCAAGTGAGTGTTAGCATAGGCATAGGTCTAGTTGAATTTAATATAAAGGGACATTATAAATAAAAGAGATAAAATATATATACATGTCATGTGTAATTTAAGTTAAAGATCCACTTGAAAAGAGAAGATTCATTTAGAAATGAGAGCAGATTTCTAAGGTTATTAGAGAAAGAATTGAAACAATGGAAAGCAAGCTTGTATGGTTAAAATATGCACTCCATAGTCTCTCAACCATGGGACTTAATTGAAGAAGATCTTAATAATGGAGATATATTTATTTGTATTGAATTTTTCTTCTTGTGTTTTGTTAGATTATGGTTATTATTTCCTCTTCATTCATTTATTTACACACTAGTTTTAATATGAAAATGTTGATTATATTATTTATTTATTTATTAATAGATATAGGTTTTTGACAAAAACTTTAACCGGTTATAGAGCATAACTCGAGGTTCTAGTCCTCAATAAAAACACACTATAAAGAATAAAAGCACCCAAAAATACAAAAAGGGTAATCTAAATACCAAAAAGAAACTAAATAAAGGACACCAAACACAAAAAAGACAAAGAAAGATAAAGAAACCAAATAGATAAACTAACATGAAAATAATTGAAATGACAAGAGAAAAATTACTTAGAAAAAAGCTTGGAAATTAAATCATTGAGCTCAACATTTAGTAGCCAAAAAATTCCTGCTTTTGTTGGAAATCAAAGATTCCATAGTCCATTGAATTCCCCATTAATGGAGTTCAAAGGATCAAATTGTATACATTTTACTTCCATTTTTTTATCCCATTTTACTTTCATGCCACAATTAGGGGTCTTCAAAACACTAAGTTGCTTTGAAATAGACATAACCACTCTATTAGAAAGCTCTTCATTTGAATATTTCCCATCTTCATCCCCATATTCAACAATCTCAATTTATTTTTCCTTCTAGTAAGAAGAGTCTACTGTATGAGGGAGGATGGTAACATGCTCTATCTTACATTCCTTAAGGATAACATCCTTTTTTTGATATGGAGAAGAAGGCTACCCAACCTCCTTATTTATTTGTGTTGTTGATGACACCAAAACCTCACCCTTATATGACTGGTTCAAGACCTAATAAAAGACTATTATAGGGGGGATATCAATGGAGGAATATTTAGAAAGTAATTTCATTATATGAACCAAATATTGATTTGGGCATCCAATCTTTCTAACCCATTTCTACAAGAACAATGAATGAGATCCTTGAAAAAAATCTTAGGGCACAAATCAATCTTGTGATCTGCTTGATTGCATTTGAAGCATCTAGAAGGGAGACCTTAAAAATTAATAAATTGAGTCCACACCCCATAGGAGGAATAAATCTAAATAGAATGGTACATAGGTTTAGCTAAATCCACACACACACACACACACACACACACACACACACAATTTAGAATAGCCCTAATGGAATCATTAGTTTTGAAAAAAACTCCCATCTTGATAACTAGTTTCTTGAAAATATCATCATCCTACAAGACCAAGGGTAGATTTTAAAATCTGACCCAAACAGGGGCTTGGGAGATTGTTGAAGTAGCTGGGTCAAAAAAAGGAGTCCAAGGACAAAAAACACCCATGCTTGTCAATAAACCATGGCCCATTTGACCAGACAAAGTCCATGTCTTTAGAATATTAAAAAAAAAAAAACCATTTCCCAAGATAGATAAAGGAGTGTAAAGTGTGGGCCAATAATTCTAAGACCAATTTAAAAGATAATTCCAAGAAGGTTTCTTCCTGACACACCTACTAATCAAAAATATTTGACTCTTTCCACTTATAACAAAGATTGCATTAGAAATTTTAAAAAGTAGAGACTCATAAATAATTAAAGGAATATCTCCTAAGAAATCCATTTCAAGGGCTTCATGCTAAGAGGAGTTTACTTCTATGTTTCCTTTAACTTCCTCTACAAGCCCTTTAACCTCCTCTATGAGCTTTTCCTTTTGAAATTAGCTTTTAGAAATCAGAACAGGGTATGAGTCATGATGGTTTCTAAGAATGTTTTCTTTACATAAATCACTACAGTCATGGAAGGGGTTTGAATAATTTTTGTAGTTTGAAAACATAGAATCCTTTACAAAAACCCTATCCAAATAAAAAGATTTTCTAGCTGCATGTCTCTTTGGAAAGAGACTTTCCTCAAACAAGCCTTTGTCCACCACTGGCCTAACCAACCCCAAAAATTCTTTAAAGGTTAAGTTAGTGTGAAGAAAATGGGATACAAAAAGACTAGAGAAGTTATTTACATCTTTTTTTTCTACCTCTACTTAGATCCACTCTTTCCCTAAACCTATGTTCATCCAAACTCAACCTAGTATCCACACCTAATATCTTTCTTCCCTAACCCTTTTGTGAAACTATAACCATTGTTGTTTTTGTAAACCTCATTTGGTAATTGACCTATGGATAGCCTTATCCAAATGTTTAGTCTCCTCTTGAGACCAATGTTGCCACATCTTGACCTACTTAGGCTAAAATAACCTTTCCTACACTAAACACCATTATTGACTATTGACCACCATTATTTGACTCCCTTGGCTCATCATCCTTTACCTTAATCATTTGAAACCCCTCTCATGCCTCTATCATTACCATCTTTACATGCATGCCGCCACTCTCTGATGCCATCCTTCAAGATGAAATCAATCATTTTATAAGTTTAAATGTTGATTATATTATTATTATACTTTATATTAACTATAATTTTCAATAATCAACACATTTTTGTAGAATTATTATTATGATGAGTATTATTACATGCCTAATATTTATATCTACATGATGTGACACTTGTATACCTATTGCCTTAGATTACATATTTTATATGTACATGAGTGATCAGATATTTATATGATGGCATATCTAATCATGTTAGCACACATAATTTACATGGTTAAATATTTAAATATAGCATGATTTACATAACCATTTTATTTTGAGATGAGTGATTTTTAGGCTTCATCCCTCACCTCAAAAGGGGGGAAATAGTGGGATTGTCCTAGAGACTAAATCCTTGATAGATAGTTGGTTTAAATTTTGGGAAGGATTGAACAAATTGAGGCTCAAATTACTGAAGATGGATAAAATTATAGGTTGACATATTATAGGTTGAAACATATGTGATCCATATGTGGAGGAATTTACATGATTATGGGAGAAAGTTTATAGATTCAATCACATGATGAGATAACTTACATGGATTATCAGATTGAATGGGTTATCAGATTAATTAAATTGAGAAAATTACATTAGATTAAGAAGATTGGAATACATATTACGGCATTCTATATCATATTGAGGTATAGATGAATCAAATTTAGGGGCACGAATGTTGTGTATGCATACACTTTTCAATTTATATGATGGGGATTAATGGTACTACCTAAGAATTTTGAATCTAAAATCAACTTTTAGTGGTTGATTTAGAGTTCCAATTTATATATGAGTTTATTTTGGTTCTCCA
Organism: Torreya grandis; assembly: GCA_037957365.1. Classification (NCBI taxonomy): domain Eukaryota; kingdom Viridiplantae; phylum Streptophyta; class Pinopsida; order Cupressales; family Taxaceae; genus Torreya; species Torreya grandis. The sequence goes on along the minus strand of JARHVA010001393.1, from coordinate 916,637 downwards.
CCTTTTACATGTAGACATGTTTCAAGGTTCCACCAAAAGAGTTATGATGATTGGGTAGTTTATTTGAGCTTATGCATTGTTTAACTAACAACACTCCATATCTAATGAGGATTGAGTCATTTATAATTCTCAAACCATGGTTTTAATAATGACATATCTTTTTCACATAATCACCCCATGGCATTCTCTAATTGATTTCATTTGAGGGAGGTTTGTGTTTCTACCTCAAATTTGCTTTTCAGACTTAAAAGAAAGAAACTAAAAGAAAGAATGGACAAGGCTTGGAAGTACCTGGACTAAAGATTGCGCACCATAAATCCAGACGTTTGTGAGCACTCCTCTTTGGCTGTGGAGGAATGACACCTGCAAAGAAGAAAGAAACTTGGACAAGAAAAACGTTAGACAGATAGGCAGTGGGTTGCCAAGCAAAAGCTTGTTCCCAGAAGTGTAAAAACTTCCTTAAGGGAGGTCAACCCACTATTTTGATGAGATAAGTGACTGATAAAAGACAGAATGCCAGAATACAGAAGTGATAAAGAAAGTATAAAGGAAAGAAGAAAACAAAATGATTACCTGAAAGAGCTGTAGGACTGATGACAGTCGCCGAGGTCGGTAATGTCGCCGGCGTCGGTTAGCTGATCTGCCGACATCGGCTATCCTGCCGATGTCAGTTGGGGAAGTGACCGGCGTCGGTCGGGGTTGTGGCCTGTAGTCAGGTCTGAGTTGCTTTCTGGACTGTGGATGAGTCTGAGACTGAACGGGGACAAGTTTGGATGGATTGGGGAGTGGTCTGGTTCGGGTTGGGTGCCTGGTGCAAGGTCTTTTGGCAGAGGGATGGGGAAGAGGAAGAGACACAGAGGACAGGGAAGAGGAGGATTCACAGATGACAGGCCCTGAGAAGGCTTTGCAGCCTCTCAAGGGGGGGAGGACAGAGGGAGCAGAAGACAATAGAGGATAGATGATTAAAAACTAAAGAAATGAAATAAAAAACCAGACTAGCTTACCTTTAGCTTGCTGAATGAAAAGAGAAGAAGATGTTGCTGGAGCCATGGAAGAGTTGCTGCAAGGAGAAGATACTGATCCAGGGCCTTTTCACCTGTTGCTATTGCTGCACGAGGTCAAGACAGAGGAGAGATGAAAGCCAAAGCGCCGAGAGAAGCTGTTTGCGAGCTCAAGAGTCCAGGGGGCTGCAACGGATGCAGGAAGGGATAATGAAGGCTACCGACGCCAGCAGTTTCACCGACGTCGGCCGAAGGGTCGCCGACGTCGGCGGTCGCAGGATGGGCACAGAGGCTAAAAATAGCCTCTGCCCATTCTTGCACGCCGCCGGGCGAGGGGTCATGGGCAGAACGGTCACAAGGATGCCAAAATGGATGAGGGGGGATATAATGGTGAGATTTGGTCTAATAAATGCTAGGGGGAAGGTGGAGGGATTCAAGGGAGGATCCAAGGTGGCAAGGGTAGGGTGGAAAAGGGGGCCTTAATTAATTAAAAATAGATGTTAATTTCTAATTAATAAGACTTAGGTGGGTTAGGGACCAAGGAGGACTAGGAGGGAGAAAGGACCAAGGGGGAGAACCAAGGTGCAGACACGTTTGCGGTGTCTACATTTGCCCCTTTTTGTCTTGTTGGTTGTTCTAGACGAACTGCAAGACAAAAACAGGAGTTGGTTGCCCCAGAAAAAGGATGAGGTGTTCCCCCCTCAAAGCGATAGTCGAGAGAAGGGAACCGAAGATCGAGTGTCGATTTGACAGAGAAATGGATAGAAGAGAGTGAGTGAAAACGCTGCCATAGTCATGATTGCGCGTAGTCCACTTCATGAGAGGGTTAGGTCAAATTGTCGCATGTCAAGGGTCAAGGAGTGCCAAAATTGAAGTAACCGGGCCCCAGCATTTAGTCATCTGCTGATCGGGTCACTCAATCTAAGCTGAAGCTCCAAATGGTCATCGTGTCCCAGGTATCCAGGGCTCAAGAAGTGCTCCCAGAAACACGAAAAAGCCACAAGTAGTAGGGATCAACTGGCTCGCGATCCTATACTTGTGAAGGGTCAAAAATAGTCTACGGACAATTCTGCTAACCAGCCGTGGAATAGCATACACGCAAAAACAACCAAGGCAACATGCTATCTTGGAAGTGGTCGAGGTCGAAGGAGATAGGCATGGTCGCCAATGGTCATTGGTCAAGAGGATGGATGGACGAAAGGATGCGGCCGAGCTAACCCCAGAAGACCCCATGTCAACTGAGTGCTGCCTACATAGCCCTGGTGATAGGGCCTCAGGCCGATGTAGTTCTCCCTAAAAGGGAGGAAGGGTCAGAGGGATTGATTGGTCTTGGTCAAAGGAAATGATTGGTCTTGATCAAAGGTCTATGATTGGTCTTGGACAAAGGTCTTGGTCAAAGGTCTTGGTCAAAGGTGACGAAGTGGGGCGTGATAAGAGTCAAAGAAGAGAAGGTTTGTCCATCATAGAGATGAACAAACGGGGGTGGTCGAGCTAACCTCAGAAGATGTGGTATCTGAGTGCTGCCTACATAGCCCTGGTCTTAGGGCCTCAGACCAATGTAGTTCAGACGAAAGGTCAAAATGGTCGATGATGAGCTTGGTTGAGCGTCGAAATGATGAGGCCAAGATGAAGATAAAAGGATGCTACAGATGGTGTATTCTATAGAATTGGTCGAGAGTCTTTCATCTCTAGCAAGTTTCCATAGTCGTGATGGATGTATGCTAAAAATGAATGAAGGGTCTATTTATGCTTCAGCAAGTATTGGTTTATGCTTAACATAAATTAGGTCTGGTCGGTAGTTTCCATGTGTATTGGTGTCCATGGGAACTATGCGAAAAGGACAAGGATGATGCCTGATGTCATGTTGAAAATGGTGAAAATGGCTGGGTTTAAGGATGAGTCGACAATTGACGTGGCCAAAGCGTGACCAAAGTGTAGAGAAAAGGTGAAAGGCAAATTGCTCTTTCATTGACAAGGACCAGAAAGGAAGCATAGATAGGGGTGATTAGAACAAAAGCCCCATTCATGCATTGCGTCGTTGACCAGTGTTGAGTTAGAGCGGTAATCGAATCACTTGACATTAAGTGAGCTCGAAGTCCCTTGAGCCGGTGATAGGAGGAGGATAGGGTAACCCAGTTTAAGAGCAGGAATAACCTTGCCCCTTTTATAGGAGACCCTGAGACAACTAAAAGCCAATGTCCGTGACTCGTTTTTTTTTTTTTTTTTTTTTTTTTTTTTTTTTTTGCGCAGACTGATCGATGCGGGAAGCCTGCATAGAGATGTCTTTTGATGTAATGGTCATGTTGCGAAGCTGATCGATGCGGGAAGCTTCTAAGAAAAGTTGTTGTTTATTTCCAGATTAGTCATAGCCATCCTTCGAGGGAGTGGTCTATATTTTTGCTTAATAATGTTTGAAAAGTTGGCCTAGCTGTCCTTCAAGGGATCAGTCTAGTAATACAGCAATGATAGTACAGTTGTCCTTCGAGGGATCAGTCTATCTTTTTTAATTTGACTTGATTTAGTGACCATGGATATGTTTTGACATCTTGATTTGTATATATTGATAGAAATGAGAGTCACGGACAAGACTGTAGAAGTTCAAGGATGCCCCTTTTGATTAGGACAAAGCATCACTGCATCCTAAAAGGGTTGTAGAGGGCTTGTTAAGGGGGAATAGGGTTGAAAGGGATGAGGATTAAGAGGACGAGGATTGCTCAAGGGATGAGCTCAAGTTACGTGTCAAGTAGATGAGTACTCGACTAGCAGAAGAATGGTCGAAGATGCAACGCATTAAGAGGCTCAGGTTCTGGCCGTCCGTCGAGGGAAGACAGACGATAAGTCCCTGACCCATACTTGTGCGTGATGATAAAAGGTCCAAGCCAATTGGGGGCGAATTTGCCTCGTTTACTTCGCTCCATATTGGTCACGTGCTGATTCTCTTTGAGGACGAGGTCTCCGATGTTGAAATCTCATTCTCGCAGATTTTTGTCGTAGGCCCACTTTATGCGACTTTGGTAGACATGGAGATGATTAAGGGCAGCAAGATGGCGCTCGTCGAGTAACTCAAGTTGAGCTAGGCGATCTTGATGAAAGTCGTCGTTGGAGAGAATGTCATGCAGGGAGATACGAAGAGACGGGATCTGTACTTCGAGAGGTAAGACAGCCTCTGTTCCGTACACGAGAGAAAAGGGAGTAGCACCCATAGAGGTTCGGATGCTAGTGCGGTAGGCCCACAAAGCGAAGGGGATATGAACATGCCAATCCCTTCCTGTATCATCGACCACCTTCATGAGAATTTTGGTGAGAATTTTGTTGGAAGCCTCGGCCTGTCCATTTGCTTGTGGGTAGTAAGGCGAAGAAAAGCTGAGTTTGATGCCAAATGAGTCGCATAGTTTTTGGACAGTCTTGTTTTTGAAGGACTTGCCATTGTCGGTGATGATTTTGTGAGGGACACCGAAACGATAGATGATGTGGCTGCTGATGAAGTCGACAATTTTGTCAGCTTTTATGGAGACAAGAGGAATGGCTTCCACCCACTTGGTGAAATACTCAGTGGCAGTGATGATGGACTGATGACGAAGAGATGAGTGAGGGTTGATCTCACCGATGAGATCTAATCCCCACTGAGAGAAAGGCCAAAAATCCTGAGCGACTTGCAAGGCGTGGCTGGGGAGATGAAGCAGGTTAGAGTGCTACTGACACTTGATGCAACGCCGAACATAATCGCTACAGTCTTGATGAAGGGTGGGCCAATAATAACCCAAGCGAAGGAGGCGCTTGGCAACCGAGTTTCCACTGAAGTGTCCACCACAAATCCCGTCGTGGACTTGCTTTACGGCATGAGAAGCTTCAGCGGAGGTTAGACAGTGAAGAAGGAGACCGTCGAAGCCTCGCTTATAAAGAAGGCCCCCTAGCATGGTATAGCAAGCTGTGTGCTTGATAAAAGCTCACCACGCATTGCTAGAGAGGTTGGGAGGAGTGACAGAAAGAGACAAGTAGTCCACGAGTTGCTTATACCAGTCATCTTGTGGGCTAGAATTGATAGTGTTGATATGGTCGATGTGAGGAGAGATGTATGAAGGCAAAGGTACGCGATGCACTGTGACAAAAAGGCGGGATGATGATGATGAAGATGGGATATGCGAGGCAAGAGAAGCCATGGTGTCGGCAAACTTGTTCGTAGAGCGTGGAACAGTCTGCAAGAGGTAGTGGTCAAAAGATGCCAAAAGAATGTCAGCACGATTCTTATACCTCTATAAAACTTCATTTTTACAGAGATATGAACCGTTAACCTGATTAACGATGAGCTGCGAGTCGCCGAAGATGTTGATAGACTTGATGTGGAGAGAAAGGGCAGTCTGAAGTCCCAAAATTAAGGCCTTGTATTCAGCCATATTATTGGTACAATCGAAGTCAAGCTTGAAAGATAGAGGCAAGGGCTCCCCGTCGAGTGGGATGAGGATGACCCCCGCACCCCCACCGAGTTGACATTTAGAGCCGTCAAAGAACATAGTCATCTGGTAGACGGTGTCATCGGTGGAAAGGGTAGTGATAGACTCGTCAAGGAACTCACAGTGTGGAGGTTGGTTGTCGGGAAGAGGGGCATCCGCCAGTTGGTCAGCGATGGTTTGCCCCTTAATAGATTTTTGTTGGATGAATTCAAAGTCAAACTCAGCAAGCAGCATGAGCCACCGAGCCATACGTTGATTCTGATATGGCTTGGAGTGCATGTACTTGAGAGGGTCGGTGTGAGTGACGACAAAGGTTTTGTGGTTGAGAAGATAGTGGCGGAGCTTGGTAGTGGAAAAGACTCATGCCAAACAGAGTTTCTCGGTATGAGTATACCGAGTTTCATAGTCGACCAGTGTTCGGCTGATGTAGTAAACCGCTTGCTCATGATGATGCTCGTCTCGGTGCGCGATCATGGCACCTAACGAATGGTTGGTAGTAGAGATATAAAGGTAGAAGGGTTGGTCGTCCTTAGGTGGAATGAGGACTGGTGGAGAGACCAGGTAGCCTTTGAGGGCTTCAAAAGCCTCTTGACAGCCCTTATCCCATTTAAAGGAGACATCTTTCTTAAGGAGGTGATGAAAAGGTTGGCAACGGTCTGAAAGCTGCGAGATGAAACGGTGAATGGACTGGAGCTTCCCTTGTAGACTGCGAAGCTGCCTGAGATTGGTCAGGGGTAGCATTTCGAGAATAGCACGGATCTTGGCGGGATCTATCTCGATACCACGGAAGGAAACGATAAAGCCGAGAAGTTTGCCTGAGAGGACCCCAAAGACACACTTCTTGGGGTTGAGGCAGACATTGTATTGAAGGAGACGAGAGAAGATGATTGTGAGAATGGTCAAGTGGTCGCGGTGAAGCTTGGACTTGCCGAGAAGGTCATCCACATAGTCCTCCATGATTTTGTGGAGGAGATCGTGGAAAATGTAAGTCATGGCGCGCTGATAAGTGGCACCAGCATTTTTCAGGCCGAAAGGCATGACTCGATAGCAGAAAGTCCCCCATGGGGTGATAAAGGTAGTCTTGTGCTGGTCTTCCGGTGCGATTAGGATTTGATTGTATCCTGAAAACCCGTCCATAAGAGATAGCATCTCATGGCCGGCCGTAAGATCAACAAGCTGGTCGATGTTAGGAAGAGGAAAGTCATCTTTGGGACAGGCTAGGTTAAGGTCACGATAGTCTGTGCAGATCCGAATCCCCCCAGTTGCTTTAGTAACTGGGATGATGTTAGAGACCCACTATGGATAATCGATGGGTTGGATGAAGGAGACAGAAAGAAGGCGTTGAAGCTCCTCTTTGACAAGGAGTGCAACGCGAGGATGCATCTTTTGAAGCTTCTGCCTAACAGGCTTAGCCTCTGGTTTGGTGACAATGTTATGGGTAGAAATGGTGGGGTCGATGCCAGGCATGTCGCTGTAAGTCCAAGCAAAGGCCTTGCTATGGTTGGAAAGGAACTAGGCATAGTCAAGCTACTCCTGAGCGTCTAAAGATTGGCCAATCTTTAAGACGTGAGGAACATCAGAAGAAGAAGGGAGGTTGATGTCAATGGTGGATTCATTTAACATAACCTGGGTCTCGGAAGGGAGGAAACGTTGGACGAAAGAGTCATCGGCACCCATGTAGGAAAGGATGGCGTCATCGTCAACGCAGTGGACAGTGTGAATGGTTGCTGACTCATCCTCTACCATGCTAGGAAAGATGAGAGGGAGAGACCTAGGCACCCCGTTGAGCTGATAGGTCAGGGGTTCCAGGCGGATGGTGTTTATGGAAAAAAAAACTAGGAGGGATGGAAACCACCGACTCCGTAGGTGATGAAGGAGAAATGGGCGAGTCTGGAAGAGATTGGTCAATGGTTGGTTCGGGACAAAGGTTGGAAGGAGACTGAGTGGGGTCATGATATCCCAGGCCATACCGTTTCTTAGCATTGTGATCATTGAGCGGCTCGATGGGCTAATGGGAGCCCTGCTCATATCGTCCGAAACCAAAACCCTTCCATGCACACCTGTGAAGGTAAGTGTGTGCAAAGGCGAGGTTGCCAAGAAATGAGAAATCAGATGTGAAAGGTTGGGGTGAAGAGAGGGAAGTGCCGTTGGTAGGAGCTTGATTAAGCCCCCCATAGACAAAGTTGGTTTGGAAGTGAGGAGGACCATAAGGTACGACCGTCCCGATCCGATGGTCATAATTAGGACTGAGGTGAAGGCGTCCATACTCTTGTGGAGTTTGGAACATGTCGAGGGTCAACAAGCGGTATTCCCCAAGTGATAGTCGTTGGAAGATGTCTTCCATGGGGTCTTTGGTCGGTGCTTGAAGAGGAGGGGTGAGGGCAACCGCCGATTGCAAACTGGTCGAAGCTTCCGCAGATGGAGGCGGTGCCGGAGTGGACGGCTTGATGGGAATGAGGACATCGTTAGGACGGTAGGTGGTGTTGCAAGTCTTGAAGGGTGAAGGGTCAGCGGGGATGGTGTGGACTTGCCCGTCATGCTCGAACTTCACACAACGGTGCAGGGTGGAGGGTATACAGGGCATGGCACGGATCCAAGGTCGGCCCAGTAGAAGGTTGTATTGAAACTCTCCTTCGATGATATAGAAGAGCTCCGGGACTGTGCGTGGACCAACGCGAATGTGGAGGATGACTGTGCCAATGGTCGTGGTGGTGGTGTCGTTGAAAGAGCATAGGATCGCGTCAGTTTTGGAGACGCAGTTCTTAGGAAGAGCCAGCTGATCAAAGGCGTGGGTAGAGATTATGTTGATGCTAGCACCGCCATCGATCATAACGCGTTTAATGCGTGTCCGATCAACATAGGCAGTGATGAAGAGGGCGGCGTCCTGATCTTCCGTGTTAGATGTGGGAATCTCAGAATCGCTGAATGTGATGGAAGCGACAGGAGACAAGGAATGGACGAGGGCAGCGAGTGGTTGGGGGTCCTCGGGTTGGACCTCCGCTGCCTGCAAGGCTTGGATAAGGGCTTGACGGTGCTGAGGCGAGGTTTGGATAAGGTCGTAAAGAGACATCTTCACAGGTGTCTGGTGAAGCTGCTTCAGCATGGAGTCGTGAATTGGCCCAGAAGAGGAAGACGAAGAAGGTTGGGATGCGCCAAGGATAGAGATTTTAGGCTTGGGCGCAAGGGGTGGCTTGACGAAGGGATAGGTCCAAGGAATGGCAGCTTTTTCCTTGGCCTTGTCCTTTTACGATCTAGTGGTTATACGGATGGCATTGATTTCGAAAATGGGAGGCGAAGAAGGGGTCATGTCTTGCTGGTGAGATGTTGATGTGTTTGAAGAAGTTGGACAGGAAGGAGTCGGGGTCTGGTCAAGAGTGTCCTCAAGGAGAAGAGTGTCTTTCTCCATGTGGTGGCGAATGAGGCCTTGAGGGCACAACAAGTCTCGGTGTCGTGTCCTGGTGTACGATGATATAAACAAATTTTCATATCGTCGAACCAGGAGGGCTTGGACCTGAGAGGTTGGAAAGGCTTGATGGGCGGAAGGGTTATGTCAGAAGTCTGAAGAAGTCGGCGCAATATCGACGAGTATGAGCCCAATAGAGGGTCCGTGCTATTTGATATGCGTGAGGTTGGTGACTTTTGCTTAGGCGAGGTTAGAAGAGGTTTCCGTACCACCTTATGGGTTGATGGCGCGGTGACAGATGGAGACAGCTCTTTCTTGACGATTGATACCACCTTTTTGGGAGAGGGACGACTGGAGATAGGCAAAGGAAGCAAAGGAGGCAACGAGTTTTGGTTGAAGTTTGGAGTGGGAAGGATGCTAGCCAAGGTCGAAGGATGGGGGCCCAAAATGGATGGCAATGGTGACGGAGAAGGAGGCATTCGTTTCTGTGGTCTGGCAATCTTCTTCGCCTTGGTCGGAAGACTACTACTGGTCGAGGTCTGGCCTAAGTCCACCTTCACTTGCAGGTGAGTGAGGGAGGAGATAGGACGAACGCCAAATGACTTGATGGGTTTGGACGAGATAGATGCAGGCTTTGGTTTGGACGGGTTTGGTTGAGGTTTGAGAGTCTGGTTTTTGTCAAGAGTCTGACGAGATTCTGCCTTGGGAGGATTAGCGGCATGGGATGAGAGGGCGCGGGTATGTTGAAGGGCTTTAAGATGCTCCCACAACACCTGAGGCATCACTTTCCTCGAAGGGAGAAGTTCGATCTTCTCCACTAACCGGGAAAATGGCTGAGAGGAAGATGTTGATGGTTGCGAGGTTGAAGACGAGACGGGAGTAGTGGTCTTGGACACATGGTGTGGTGAAGTTATGACAGATCTAGATGAAGACGAAGGGAAGACAGGTTCTTTCCTGGGTGGAGAAGAAACCGGGGAGCGAGGCCCCTCCAGCGGGTAAGGGGCAGGGATGACGGTGCCCTCTACTTGCGGCTGAGGAGTAGGTGTTAGGTATGTGGAGCTAAAAGCTTCACCATGGAGCATAGACAAACAGGTTCGGGTCTACACAGACGCCGGCGTCGGTCAGGAGCGACCGACGTCGGTCAGTTGCAGTTACAGAGGTGCCGACGTCGGCAGTATGGTCGGCCAGTGACGGTCACAGGCGAACAGGCAGGAACCGACGTCGGTTACCTGCGTGTCCAGAAAGCGATTTCCGAGGACAGAAGCGAGTGTTTGCATGATGAGTTTGAGTTGTAGACTCTAGCTCGCGTCTCTATTGTTAGCAATATTATTTTTAGAGCCCTTGTTGAAGAGGCTTAACTGTTTGTTGTAAGAGCATGCTTAAGTTTCCTATTTCTATATGTAGGAGAGATCTTCTAAGCTATTGTATGATGATGAAGAGAGAGTGTAATTGAGTACGAGTAGAACATTGTGAATGTTTGAAGGACTGTACTTTAGAGAGAGCTCTTAAGGAATAGAGATCTAGTGAGAGATCTTGTGTGCATCTGAGAGAGGTGTGGAAGAACAAAGTTCTTCATTTGTATTCCTATTGTAAAGAGTTTTTAATACAAGTTTTCAGGGTGTTTTCTTATATATCTTGTTCTGTGCTATTTATCATTTCAGTTACTTATCTATCTGTTTATTTCCGCATTCATTACTTTCATAAGTGTAATCCATTGTTGGTTGATCCCCAACAAGTGGTATCAGAGCCAGGTTCACTAACAGGTCTGTATCAGAAGGATCTTTACTTACCGTTAGGTGGGATAGCAAAGAAGCCCAAGGACATGGAGGATGAAGAATGGGAAGTTCTTGACAGAAAGGCTCTTGGGTCTATAAGACTGAGTCTGGCCTCCACTGTGATATCTAATTTGTCACAGGCAAAAACTACGGTAGAGTTAATGACCACGTTAGAAAATTTGTATGAAAAACCCTCCGCTTCAAACAAGGTATATTTGATGAAGCAGTTATTTAATTTGCATATGCAAGAAGGTGGATCTGTTTCCAATCACCTGAATGATTTCCATGGTATTGTTAATCAGTTAAGTTCTGTGAATATTGTATTTGAAGATGAAATAAAGGCTCTTTTAATTTTATGTTCTTTGCCTGAAAGCTGGCATGGCTTGGTAATGGCAGTTTCTAATACTGCTTCTGCTTCGAATATTTTAAAAGTAGAGGATGTGGTTAGTGTTATTTTGAATGAGGAAATTCGCAGGAAAAGCACAGAAGAGACTTCTGGGACATCCGGGAACGCTTTAAATTTTGAGAGCAGAGGAAGGCAAAAAGAAAGGAGCAAGAGGAGATCAAGATCTAAGTCTAAGGGAAGAGGCAGATCCAAATCCAGGAATGGCAGAAGGCCACAATGCTGGAACTGTGGAAAGTTGGGGCACATAAGCAGAGATTGCTGGTCAAAGCCTAAGGAGGATAATCAGCACGAAGGAAAGGAAGAGACAAAGGTTGCAGGTATTGCACAGGATGCTCTTATTTTCTCTTTGCATAATAACATAGAATCTTGGGTATTAGATTCTGGTGCATCTTTCCATGCTACCCCTAACAGAGAATATTTCAGTGACTATGTCCATGGAGATTTTGGAACAGTGTACTTAGGGGATGATGAGCCTTGTAAGATTATTGGCAAAGGTAAAGTGCAGCTAAAGATGCAGAATGGCAACACATGGGTGTTGAGGGATGTGATGCATGTTCCTAGTTTAAAGAGAAATCTGATTTCTACAGGTAAGCTAGGTGATGAGGGTTGTACAGTAACTCTCACAGCAGATTCTTGGAAAGTGACCAAGGGTGCACTTGTTATGGCCAGAGGTAAGAGAGAAGGTACTCTCTATTTGTGTAATTGTATTACTAACAAATCTCCTTCAGTTTTATCTACTTCAGATGTGGATGCTAAATTGTGGCACTCAAGGTTTGGCCACATGAGTGAGAAGGGGATGTCTATCCTTAAGTCTAAAGGTATGCTTTCAGATTTGAAAAGTATGGATCTAGAATTTTGTGAGCATTGTGTGTTTGGAAAATAGAAAAGGGTTAGTTTTCTAAAGACTGGGTCTACTAAGAAAAGGCAGAAGTTGCAGCTTGTTCACACAGACGTGTGGGGACCGGCTCATGTAGCCTCTATTGGCGGATCACAGTACTATGTTACATTCATAGATGACGCCACAAGAAAGGTATGGATCTACTGTATTAAAAAGAAATCTGATGTTTTTGAGACTTTTAAGATATGGAAAGCCATGGTTGAGAATGAAATAGGCAAAAGATTAAAGTGCTTGAGATCCGATAATGGTGGTGAGTTCTGCAGTCTTAAGTTCAAATTGTATTGTTACGTAAATGGAATCCGTAGGCAAAGGACGGTTCCAAGGACACCTCAGCAGAATGGTATTGCTGAAAGGATGAATAGGACTATTATGGAGCGTGCAAGATGTATGAGATTGCATGCAGGGTTGCCCTTAGAGTTTTGGGCAGAAGCAGTTGACACCGCAGTGTACCTGATCAACAGAGGACCCTCTACAGCTCTGGATGGTGGAATTCCAGAAGAGGCATGGACAGGTAAAAAGGTTGATCTCTCATATCTCAAAGTTTTTGGTTGTGAAGCCTTTGTGCACATAGATAAGGAAAATAGAAAGAAGCTTGATGCTAAGTCTATGAGGTGCACGTTTATAGGCTATGGCTCAGATGATTTTGGTTTTAGATTTTGGAATCTAAGAACTAACAAGGTAATCAGGAGCCGTGATGTTGTTTTCAATGAAAGAGTGATGTACAGTGATCAGATAAGGAAGCTAGATCAAGCTGGGCAGAGCAATAATGAGTTGGACAAAGTTATGGTCCAAAATGAGCTCGCAGGAAAAAGAAATAATCACTTACAGGAAAACACAGAGACCGACGTCGGCAGGTTTGGCACCGGCGTCGGCAATACAGAAACTGATGTCAGTCATACAGAGACCGACGTCGGCAGACCAGGCACCGGCGTCGGCCAGTAACAGGTCTACAGGTGGTCGAGGTCGGTCACTGTCAGAAAATTTGGGTGGACAGATTGTGGAAAACGAGTCCAAGACACCAATCAGGAGGTCTGAAAGGGTAAGTAAGCCTCCAATTAGATATTCTCCTTCTTTATATTATTTACTGCTAACTGATGGTGGAGAACCAGAAAGTTTTGAAGAAGCTTTACAGGTGGAGTCCAGGAGTAAGTGGGAGCATGGCATGGTTGAGGAGATGGAGTCCTTAAGAGAGAACCAAACATGGGATTTGGTTGAATTGCCAGCTGGTAAGAGAACACTGAAGAACAGGTGGACTTACAGGTTGAAGGAAGGTGAGGATGGTCAGATGAGATACAAGGCCAGATTGGTTGTAAAAGGATTTGCACAAAAGCCAGGTATTGACTTTGGCGAAATTTTTTCTCCAGTTGTTAAGATGACTTCTATAAGGGTTGTATTGTCTTTGGTTGCTTTTGAGGATTTGCATCTCGAGCAGCTAGATGTTAAAACAGCATTTCTTCATGGAGATTTAGATGAGGAAATTTACATGGAACAGCCAAAAGGTTTCGAAGTCAAGGGTAAGGAGAAACTAGTGTGCAGGTTAAAGAAAAGCTTGTATGGCCTCAAGCAAGCTCCAAGGCAATGGTACTTGAAATTTGACAGGTTTATGACTGAGCATGGCTACAGTAGATGTCAATCAGACCATTGTGTATATTTTAAGAGATTTGATAACGGTAGATACATTATTCTATTGTTGTATGTAGATGACATGTTGGTTGCAGGGTCTCACATGCAAGATATCTCAGAGCTTAAGGTGAAGTTAGCTCAAACGTTTGCCATGAAGGATTTGGGAGCAGCTAAGAAAATCCTTGGCATGAGCATTAAGAGAGACAGAGAAAATCACAGGTTGATATTATCTCAAGAAGATTATGTGGACAGGGTGTTGAAACGGTTCAACATGCAGGATGCGAAACCGGTAAGCACACCTTTGGCAGGACATTTTAAGTTAAGTAAAGAACAATGTCCCAATTCACATGATGAGGTAGAGTACATGAACAAGGTTCCATATTCTTCCGCGGTAGGAAGTTTGATGTATGCAATGGTGTGTACTAGACCAGATATTGCCCAAGCAGTGGGAGTAGTAAGCAGGTATATGGCCAATCCAGGAAAGGAACATTGGAAAGCAGTACAATGGATCCTTAGATATCTGAGAGGAACCAGCAGTAGACACTTATGCTATGGAGGTTCAGATACTTCTCTACATGGCTATGTAGATTCAGATATGGCAGGGGATTTGGATGGCAGGAGGAGCACCACAGGTTATGTTTTTACTGTAGGTGGAACGGCAGTTAGTTGGATTTCTAAGTTGCAGAAGGTTGTAGCCTTATCAACTACAGAAGCAGAATACATTGCAGCCACAAAAGCTAGCAAGGAAATGATATGGATGACACGGTTCATGGAAGAGCTTGGAAGGGAGCATGGAAGTTGCAGATTGCATAGTGACAGTCAGAGTGCAATCCATTTGGCAAAGAACTCAGCTTTTCACTCAAGGACCAAGCACATTCAGCTAAGGTACCACTTCATACGGCAGGTATTGGAAGATGGTGAGTTGAAGCTGGAGAAGATCCATACAGACATGAATCCTGTTGATATGCTAACAAAGCCAGTTACTAAGGAGAAGTTGAATCTTCATTCAACTTCTATTGGTCTTCATAATTAAGTTGAAGATGGAGGAGCTAGAAGATCTTGCTGTACAGGTATCGGTGCAACTGGTTTATCTCCAAGTGGGAGATTGTTAGGTATGTGGAGCTAAAAGCTTCACCATGGAGCATAGACAAACAGGTTCGGGTCTACACAGACGCCGGCGTCGGTCAGGAGTGACCGACGTCGGTCAGTTGCAGTTACAGAGGCACCGATGTCGGCAGTATGGTCGGCCGGCGACGGTCACAGGTGAACAGGTAGGAACCGACGTCGGTTACCTGCGTGTCCAGAAAGCGATTTCCGAGGACAGAAGCGAGTGTTTGCATGATGAGTTTGAGTTGTAGACTCTAGCTCGCGTCTCTATTGTTAGCAATATTATTTTTAGAGCCCTTGTTGAAGAGGCTTAACTGTTTGTTGTAAGAGCATGCTTAAGTTTCCTATTTCTATATGTAGGATAGATCTTCTAAGCTATTGTATGATGATGAAGAGAGAGTGTAATTGAGTACGAGTAGAACATTGTGAATGTTTGAAGGACTGTACTTGAGAGAGAGCTCTTGAGGAATAGAGATCTAGTGAGAGATCTTGTGTGCATCTGAGAGAGGTGTGGAAGAACAAAGTTCTTCATTTGTATTCCTATTGTAAAGAGTTTTTAATACAAGTTTTCAGGGTGTTTTCTTGTATATCTTGTTCTGTGCTATTTATCATTTCAGTTACTTATCTATCTGTTTATTTCCGCATTCATTGCTTTCATAAGTGTAATCCATTGTTGGTTGATCCCCAACAGTAGGAAGGGTCGGGTCCTCCATAGGCTACAGAAAGGAGGATGGCGAGACTGGTGGTGCTGGTAAGGCCGAGGCGTCCTCCAAGATGAGAGAGGTCAATGGAGAACTAGCCGGGGAGAGAGGCTCGTCCACATGTGACGGACTGATAGATGGACTAACCTCAAGAGGTTGATTGGGGACGAAAGGAGAGACCGTATTGACTGTCCGAATATTGTGCTCATGATTGTCGTCAATTAAGGTCTGGACATTGTTCTGAGTTGGCGGATGATTGGGGAAAGGTTGTTTGAAGATGTCAATGGCCTGATTAGGGGGTGCATTCGGATTGTCTAAGATGAGATCCCCCTTCTCAAGCATGTCTTGTATTATGTTCTTAAAGGTCTTGCAGTTCTCCGTGTCATGGCCCTTAACACGGTGGAAGCTGCAGAAGTCTTGCTCCCTATACCACGCGGGGATGGCGTGTGAGGGATCGAATTGCGGAGGAGGTCAGGCTTGAGGGAGATTGAGGACCCCCTGTTTAAGAAGCTTTTCCAGCACAGACGTATATGATTCTCCAAGAGGAGTATATCGTCGCTGCAAGTATCTTTGCTGGAATTGCCGAGTAGCACTCTAAGATGTAGAGGGCTCAGGCTGATTGGATGAAGAAGATGAAGGTCTGACAACCATGGCATTAGCTGAAGCCTTGGATTTAGAATTGGATGATGATGGCTTGGCAGAAGAAGAGTCATTGGTCTTAGAGCTGGGATTCTTACTCCGCAACTTGACTTTGTTCTCCTCGATGGCACGCAACTCTAGTTTGTGGGCCATCGTGAAGGCCTCGTCAAAAGTGCAGAAGGTTTGAACCCTCAGAGTGGAAGAGATATGTCAGGCACAGGCTTGAGAAAAGAGTTCAATAAGCTCGGCCTGGGGCAAGGAAAAGGAGAGTTGGTTGATAAGGCCTCTCCATCGAGCAACGAAGTCGGCTATGGACTCGTCCTCGAATTGCCGAATAGAATAGAGGTCCGTGATCGAGACCTTCTTGGTTATGTTGATAGAAAAGTGATCGAGGAATAGCTGAGCCAATTGCGTGAATGAGAAGAGAGAATGGCTAGGAAGGGAGTTGTACCAGTCAAGTGCAGCACCCGAGAGAGACATAGGAAACGTGTGTAAGAGTAACGCATCGTCATGGCCAATGAGGTAGCAGGCATGTCTGAATGCCCGCAAGTGTTGTTGTGGGTCTTCCTTGTTTTGAAAGCGAGAAAACTTCGAAAGCTCCCACTGGCTAGGATAGGGTCTGATTGGGACAGAAAGGATGAATGGGCTCGTTACAGATCTACTCGTATGAAAGAGTGTTGCACGAGCTGGAAACAGAGGTCTCAAGACTGGTCATCTTATCCATCAGCATCTTGATGATGTCTGCCGATGGATTGACGGGTTGCGCGCCCCCTAAGTTGTAGGGCGCTTGGAAGAGGTTAGAGGAGGTGTGTGACATAGTCGGTTGTGGAATATACGGATGACTAATCGCAGGGGCAGAAGTGAAGGCTAAAGGTGGTTGGTTAGAAGACATAGCTGGGCCCGTTGTTGCCACGAGAGGTTGGACTGTGGTAACGGGGACCAAGGGACAAGAAGCCACCCTGGTGTTGATAGGGGCCAGGGTAGGCGGAATAGAGACGACAAGGTTTTGAAAAGGAGTGGATAGCGGTTGAGCGGGTTGAGGTTGACAAGGGACCAGAACCCCGGTGGAAGTGGGCCCAATGATAGAGGGAGAGGCCACACCTGGAGGATTGGTCAAAGTCTGGTCAGTGGTCAAAGCGATGGCTTGAGTGTCAGAAGGTTGAACTATGGATGTTGTCGATACAGCTGTAGTCGCGACAAGGGAGGTTGGCATTCTGTAGATCGGATTGCCCAAGGAGTCCCGCGTTCAGCTATGCGCGAGATAGTGTTGCAAAGCCTTGACATTGAGGTCCAAGAATCGCTCGAAGTCTTGGTCCCCTTCTTGGACAATGGGAGTCTGCGGTGGGGTTGGACGGACAGGAGTTCTTTCGGTCTCTGAGTTGAACTCCATTGTAGGCTTGGTCACGGATGGGGTGGACGGAAGTGGTTGACGGCTGGCGTGGTTGACAAGAGCCTTGGCTTGGCTACGAGTCAAAACCATGCAAGGCAAAGAAGGTTCAGGTCTCAGGAACTGTGTTGCTCAGTTTCAGAAGACCAGGATGGAGTCTTTGACAGAGAAAGGATAGGTTTTAGGTTGCTGGTTTTGGAAAAAAAAGGACAGTGACAGAGACCGACGTCGGTTGAAAAACTGATGTCGGTAGGAAATAAGGCCGACGTCAGTCAGATAACCGATGCCGATAACAAATGAAGCTGACGTCGGTATCAAAACCGATGCCGGTGACAGGGGAAGCCGACGTCGGTGGCAGAACCGATGTCGGGGACTGTGTTTTCCAGAAGACCAAAAGGTTCTTGGAAAAACAAAGAAGAAAGCATCCTCACACACTCAAACAAACAGATGAGAAGAGGAAAATAGAGAAAGACAGACAAGCCTAAGCGATAAATCCTAGGAATTAACCTTAGAAACTTGTGGCTTATGCCTTAGATGAATGTTTGGGGAGATTGGCTGAAAAATGGGTCCTAGAAGAAGGCGGTCTAAGGATGGTTTCAGGTGTTGTTTTAGGTGCTCAAAGATCTGTGTTAGGGTCTGGTACATGGCCTGGTGCTAAGGAGCAAGCTCCCCTCACTTCACGATTCCAGTGGTTAGCTGGTCTCGCTTAGCCAAGATATACCTCGCCTAGAGTTTAGACTCTGCCAGAGAACGGGGTGGGCTTCCCCCTTGGTGATGAAATCCAAGTAGGGTCATCGGGATGGGTAAGGTATCTGCTGGGTGTTGAAATCCCAGTCGGGCCTTGTCTCAGGTAAGTTTTATGTGTGTTTTAGTGCATGTGATTCGGTAGTGTAACATCAAGTGTCTACGGTTTATTCAATATGTGCCTAAGTTACTAGATGTGGACTAATGCAAGAACAAGCAGAAATGAAAGTGCAATATGTTTTAATGCCCAAGTCGAAATGTGATATTGTTATGAAGACAAGATGGAGAAAGGGATGAGAGTATGATATTTAGACTAGTCTAGAACGCAAGGAAGAAAGGTTCGTTCTAGTCCTGCTTATAGTGTCATTTGGAATAGAAGAAAGAGACAAGAAGGAGCCTAAATGCACCTAAATGAATGAAAAAGAAAAAGGAACCCAGGAGGAACCTAGGGTCCCACCGGGTGTGCCAGAGATGTTTCTACCTCAAATTTGCTTTTCAGACTTAAAAGAAAGAAACTAAAAGAAAGAATGGACAAGGCTTGGAAGTACCTGGACTAAAGATTGCGCACCGTAAATCCAGATGTTTGTGAGCACTCCTCTTTGGCTGTGGAGGAATGACACCTGCAAAGAAGAAAGAAACTTGGACAAGAAAAATGTTAGACAGATAGGCAGTGGGTTGCCAAGCAAAAGCTTGTTCCCAGAAGTGTAAAAACTTCCTTAAGGGAGGTCAACCCACTGTTTTGATGAGATAAGTGACTGATAAAAGACAGAATGCCAGAATACAGAAGTGATAAAGAAAGTAGAAAGGAAAGAAGAAAACAAAATGATTACCTGAAAGAGCTGTAGGACTGATGACAGTCGCCGAGGTTGGTAATGTCACCGGCGTCGGTTAGCTGATCTGCCGGCGTCGGCTATCCTGCCGACGTCGGTTGGGGAAGTGACCGGCGTCGGTCGGGGTTGTGGCCTGTAGTCGGGTCTGAGTTGCTTTCTGGACTGTGGACGGGTCTGAGACTGAACGGGGACAAGTTTGGATGGATTGGGGAGTGGTCTGGTTCGGGTTGGGTGCCTGGTGCAAGGTCTTTTGGCAGAGGGATGGGGAAGAGGAAGAGACACAGAGGACAGGGAAGAGGAGGATTCACAGATGACAGGCCCTGAGAAGGCTTTACAGCCTCTCAGGGGGGGAGGACAGAGGGAGCAGAAGACAATAGAGGATAGATGATTAAAAACTAAAGAAATGAAATAAAAAACCAGACTAGCTTACCTTTAGCTTGCTGAATGAAAAGAGAAGAAGATGTTGCTGGAGCCACAGAAGAGTTGCTGCAAGGAGAAGATACTGATCCAGGGCCTTTTCACCTGTTGCTGTTGCTGCACGAGGTCAAGACAGAGGAGAGATGAAAGCCAAAGCGCCGAGAGAAGCTGTTTGCGAGCTCAAGAGTCCAGGGGGCTGCAACGGATGCAGGAAGGGATAATGAAGGCTGCCGACGCCGGCAGTTTCACCGACGTCGGCCGAAGGGTCGCCGACATCGGCTGAAGGGTCGCCGACGTTAGCGGTCACAGGATGGGCACAGAGGCTAAAATTAGCCTCTGCCCATTCTTGCACGCCGCCGGGCGAGGGGTCATGGGCAGAACGGTCACAAGGATGCCAAAATGGACGAGGGGGGATATAATGGTGAGATTTGGTCTAATAAATGCTAGGGGGAAGGTGGAGGGATTCAAGGGAGGATCCAAGGTGGCAAGGGTAGGGTGGAAAAGGGGGCCTTAATTAATTAAAAATAGATGTTAATTTCTAATTAATAAGACTTAGGTGGGTTAGGGACCAAGGAGGACTAGGAGGGAGAAAGGACCAAGGGGGAGAACCAAGGTGCAGACACGTTTGCGGTGTCTACAGTTTGGTTCACATTCCCATAGGTGTATTTATTCCTTGAATTTTAAAATTCAAATAGTTCAATTTTATATATTGTTTCATACTTCCATCATGAGTGGACATTTATTTCTTCATGTTTCCATAAAATATTTTGCATAAGGTGAGATGGATATTTGAGGCATACATAGAAACACCAAGTGTGGTTACACATAGGTACCAAATTTATTTATTTTATCATTTAATCTATAATTTTCAATACTAAGCTACAAGTGTAGCATTTTAGATACCTAAATTTTCTATTAGACACTTGTAAACATTAGTTTTGACCTATCATTGACATACATTACTTGTGTGTACACATTTAACTCGTGTTCACATTATCCTCTATCTATTTATTTATTTATGGACTTGGCCTACCCAATTTATTGTCATTCATATTTAGGATCTCCCTAGTCTGTGTCAGAATGATCTATAATCCTAAGTATATTATCTCCATATTCTAGATTCATGCTTCTTCCTTTTTGGAAACTATAATAAATTTTTGGTTCCAAATGTGTCTATATTTTATGACATCATATTTTACCCTAATTTGGATTAAGATAAATTATTTAATCTAATTAAGATAGAAACTAGAATGTGAATTCAAATTAATAAATATGACATTTAAACATGAAACTAAATGTAAAATATTAAAATAAATTTTAATGATTTTATAATAATTATATGTTAAATATATTAAATTCAATAAATGGATATTTACTTATTTTTTATGATTGACTATCTAACAATGGAAAACATACTAAAGTATTTTTGTCATTTATTAGGTCATAAAACTATGTTTATGTCTATTCAAGGTTAGTTCTAACAAATGTGGGTCAGTGTCAACTATCGATACTCACATGTAGTGGTCGATAATGATTTGTGCTAGAAGATGGGTCTACAACCATTATGTCATTTTCACCTATCTTTGAAATCAACCTCCTTCTCTTTGAAACCATAGGTGTGCTTGTGATGAATAGAAACCTAACAAAACCAAGAAAGTGTAATGGGTTGAGCTAACACAAATCACCCCCATTGATGATTGATCACTACCTATGTATTTGATACTCAAAGTATGTAAATTAAGACACGCATGATTCTCCCACCTGGTGTGATTATGAAATTATGCTCCTTCACTTTATGAATGTAACTAATGATTTAGATTTGATACGAGATAACATTTTCTTTGACTTGGATTAGGTATGATTTTAACTTGGCTTGTGACTAATCTTGGTGATTGGTTTTAAATTTGGGAGGAATAGGGTAGTTTTGATCCACATTCAATAATGTATATATGTGTACCAAATAAGTACCAAATCTCCTATCAAATGAGGCCTTGATTTATATATGATTATAATTAGGTAATTTATCACACTAAGTTATCCAAAACATATGAAATAACCCATAAGAATGTATTATATTTGAAAAGTAACCATTATTGGGAGAGGGTTGATACCATCAAGCTCAAGTCAGTATTGACTAGCAATATTGACCTAGTCTGATGATAGTGACTTGTGCATGGGAGGAATAAATTAAACATCTAGGCATGTCTATGAATGATAGTATGTAAGATTGAAACAAATATTAAGGTTCTTATATGTGTGTAATAGTAAAATGAAAGGGTCAGACCCATAGAAATCACTAGTATAGGGTTAGATGGTGAGTTAGGACCATATTTGTGCACACAAGTCATGTGTGGTAGATGTATGTCAAGCTTATCATTTTCAAGTACTCAATAAAAAAATTTAGTGTCTAAAAATTTCACCATTTTATTTTAGTAATGAAATTTATAGATTAATAGGAAAAGGTATACCAGATTGTGTATAATGCACTTTATATTTGTAAGAATACCCAATTGTGCAAATTGCTCAAAGTAAAACTTTTAAAAAAATATGTTAGTCCATGGCCATAGATTGAAATTTGAAATCCAAAATTGAGATTTTAGGCTTAAAGATAAATGAATGAGTACACAAGTGAATTAGTGAAAACCATGTTTTCCTCACAACTTTTTAGAGACGATGCTTCCTTTTTAAAGCATTAAATAAAGGTGATTTCCATTAAAATCACTTAGATTTTGGTTCCTCTTATTAAACCATGGAGAAATTGAGGGTGATAAAACTTCAATTTTGTTTAAATATGCAATCCATTAGGTTGTGAAGAAAACATTCCCTAATCCTCATAAATGTGGGGATAAGTACATAATATACTAACCCAAATAACTACTCATATTTGATAAACAATCGTAACCACATGATGAGTTTTCTAGAATTAATACCATGGTTATTTAACATTGCTAAACCACAATGTACATTACCCACAAAAAAGTGAATCAAAACATAGTAAAAAAATTTAGATTCAAGGCTGTTCACTACTCAGTGCATATTGGATAAGTGTTTACAAAAAAACAACTATAATAGTGATAACTATAAAATGTGTAAATGTGCATGAATTAGTATCATACCCCATTGAGGTTGTGCCAACTATAATTTTTCATAGTGTGTATGTGCATGAACTAGTATCATACCCCATGAATCTAAAAGTGTGTATATTTGTATGAACCAATATCATGGCCCCTTCTAAATCTATACAAACTGATATAGAATGATCTACATTTCTTTGATGAACCTGAGAAACTATATCATAAATATATGTACATCTGAAAAACTTGAAATTTATGTTCTTATAAATTATGTATATATGCCCATTTGTATGTAATCAAGTCTTTGTAAAGTAAGTGCATATGCATTACATATACCCCATAATTTTTACTAATGTTCCAATATCTATCATGCAACTAAATGCATCTAATATATGAATCACTCTGAATCTCTAGAATCTATAGTTTGATTCTTAAAAATTGATTTTATTTTCATATAGACTTGTGTCTCTATGAAAATCCCATTATAATTCTCCCCTTTTCAGATGAATATGTGTCATGTAAGTTACTAATCTCAAAATAAAAGTTAATTACATCATATCAAGTATAAAAACAACATCATGTATAATCATGTGAACATGTGGAGAGTATGTCATCATAGTAATGTATATATCATCATGGTGAAATCCTAAGGAGCGAGAGATTATTTAAAGCATTCCATTATCTCCTATGATGTAAGGGTTTAATAATATTATGGACACATAGGCATTTCATTAAATAATTTGACAACATACTATAGAGATCAATTTCATTCACTTAACATAGTGGACTACAACTTCAAATACATGCTAAAATTATGCCTATTTAATAATTAGATACATTAAATAAATAATAAAAATATAACTCTAGTCTTGAGCAGACATCTACCTACAAATTGGTATCATAACACTACTCGCATACCAAAAAAATGAAAAACAATGCAAATTTGGTCTTTTCACTAATTCTCCAATCAAGAACCTCCAAAGAAATGGCCTATCCCTTCAATTGAAAAGGAAGGATGATCTACAGTATTATATAATATCCCTTCACCTTACCCACATCTCCTTATATTCACCCAAGTGTTTTATTATCTATCACATGCTTTTCATATTCCCAAAACTCAAGAAAAAGACAAAATAAGTTTTTACTTACACAGCTAGTTTAAATTGATCTTAAGACTAGGAAAATAAAATAAAATCAAGTTTTCCATTTTTTTATGACCTTGTGTTTTTGGGGATAATTAAAATGTTAAAAATATGCACTTTAGGGAATAGAGAATCTATCAAGATTTATACAATCATTTTCCAACCTATAATGACCCTGTCAATTTTTTCTTAAGGCTAGAACACATAATAGACCCTTCTCCTTAGCACCAAAACCATTCATTCAAGTTTTATTTCTCAAAAAATAACTATATGCAATGTTTATTATGTTGATGGTACCAATCAGGTCATAAATCTCTAATTTTCACTCAGTAAATAGTCCTAATCATATGCAGACCCATGCAAGATTGATAGTCGAGAAAACATAGTCACATAACATAAAATCATTGAGACCCAATTATAATCTCATCGTTGAGTATGAAAGGTAATATCCCACACCAAATCCATTTACCATTCAAGATTTACAATATTGATTCCCATTATGGATTTTTGTAACAATCAACTATGTTATCATTGAGAGATAGACTCCAATTACAAAATCATAAAGCCAAGACTTGTTCCACAAACTAATCTAATGTTGCACCCTGAATACTAAATAATGCATATAAAGAAAAACTCACAAGACCAAATCACTATATGAAGCATGATTAGCATAGTTAAGTTCTACTAAGTCAATGAAAGATTAAATTAGAATATAAAATTTGCTTTCAATTATTGTCTATTAATAGAACTCCATAAGAATAAATCAGGTTAATGGATCTTAATTTTTAAGGCAATAAATCATTTGGTTCTCCAAGACCCAATAATAACTGCAACTCTATCAACTCAAATATGAATTATTACATTCAAGAACCAAGTAAACTAATCACTTTAATATGAATGTTTAAAACATAAGGTGATGCAACCATCATAAATTTACCAAGTATAAGGGCAACTTGGCATAGAAATTGAGAAAACTTCCTCCAAACAAAACACACCCAACCAAGGTGAAAGCAAAGCAAACAACCATAAAATAAGCTCACTCTATTTTTAGTGATGTAAGATTACAAAAAACTTTTGATGATCCTACATCACATAAATATATGTATGTATCATATGTAATACATGACATATAAGTGTCATGTCTACATATATGTTCAATTAACCATCACTAAAAATATGACTCAAAAATACTACATAGTAATAGTGCATGATAAGGATGACAGCACCACCCAAGCTCATCAATGCTCAAGTGTTTATGTCATATATAATGCCACAAGATGTATACAAGGTACATGAATATGTCACAATAAATATAGCTAAGTGCCACACACAAGAGACATAAATATGTTTCAGATAAGGCACATAAAATTGTCATAAAAAAACAAGGATAAGGGTCACACACAAGGGACATAAATACATCATAAACAAGGCCAAGGGGAAACCCATAATAGATAAGAAAAAGTATCTTATCATTCAAGATATTAATAGCATCAATGAATCATGGAACAAGTAAAGACTAGTCTACACCATCCATATGTATCAATTCACATCTTCATGAAATAACATCTCCATGTAACATTGTTTTAGATATGAGTAACTAGCAAGACATGTGTAAGAAATATATATATATATATATATATATATATATATATATATATATATATATATATATATATATATATATATATGTATGTATGTATATATCAACATGATAAAGTGGTTATATATTTATATATAACATGTAATAGTGGAATATATGAAATAATATCCCCCCAGTATTGGCATGACCACTGGGTAGAGGAAAGACTGACATCGATATGTCCATGTGTAACATGTATGTCATGTTTCTCACTCATATACCATGAAATGTATATGTGTATGAAAATAATATACCATATACCAAACTTGTTATAAATAACATATGTAAATAGTAAAATATAGTAATCAAGACATGGTTAGGCCCTAAATTTTATTTTTTTGAACATTTTGAGTTTTTTGTATTTTTGATTTTTTTGTATTGTTTACATATTTGAAAGTAGTGATAAAAAATTCTCATTGGATCAAAGATAATATCTATAGGATTGTCCTTGAGATTATGTAATCACATTTCTTATTCTTTGAATTCTAATTATTTATATTATATACTTTATGTTATCTTAAAAAAACTATTGTTGATGATAAGCAGCATCATCATGTTGATTCATGATTACTCTTAATGCATGTGAGAAGGTGAGGAATTGATTAGTTTGATCCACTGTAGCCTAATTTTTTTGTAACCATTATTTTCCTAATGTAAATGGCACCTAATAAGTATGAGGCATGGCCATATGTGTGTATTGAATACTTTTAACCCACAAGCTATTGATAAAATGATATATCCAAGGGGTTCTTTCCAATGTGTGTTATATTATAATTCATTGATATCATTTATCATTTATCATAAACCTATAACATTGAATATGCCTTCCTAATTATTTCCATCAGTTTTAATGTGTTTATAATAGTCACCTTACATGTATACTATAATGGTCAAATACTTCTATTTAGGGCATTTTTTCTTATTAAGTTTGCAAATGGTGTCTTTTTAGAACTTGATGTGAGTGGTTCCTATTACTCTATATTACCTTGATAATTCCTCCATTCTTGTATTATTTTATCTTATTTTTCAATGAACCATAATGATCTTTGTCAAATTATTTTATTCTATGATAATCACAAAATGATTTTCCTTCTTGATGTGAGAGATGCCCCATAGCTCGATGTCTAGTAGATGGTAATGTGATAAAATTATAAACAAGTAATATTTACAATAGTGTTCATTTGTTTATCTTGAATACTTTTCACTTAAAATGGTGTTGGAGTTTTGGTATCTAACATCTCCACATTATTTACTAAAATATATGATTGCTTCTATGTCCAAGTAATGTTTGACTATAGTGTTTCCTATTCCTAATGTGAGATAATATTACAACTATTGTTTGCATTTCTAATGTGTTAATGATCTATCATTATTGACTTTCCTTTTCCCCCAGAAGATTT